>ONZH01011113.1:0-33962 GCA_900303285.1 Rhinella marina
GACTCCAATCAGGCACACAATAACTCCCCGGATCAACGACCCTCTCTAGTAACTATAACCTGTAATATTATTACCTCCAGAAATACATCCAGGCCCCTCCTGTTTTTAGTCAATACAAGTAACAAAAAGAGGAACCTGCTTCCCTCAGTTCATGTGAAAAAACCCCCTAAAGGTAGGCGCCAAAGAACACCACATGGGATCAGCTGAAATATAATAATTAGAGGAGCGAGTAGTGTTCGATCGAGCGGTATTCGATCGAATACTACGCTATTCGCATACTCGACTTCAATCGAGTATAACGGCGATGGCGCCACTAGAATTCGTTTCCCCTCCCATCTTCCCTGGCGCTCTTTTCCACCAATCACCATGCAGGGGGGTTTATGACAGGCCCGCGGAGCACGCTGGCAGCGCGAAAACAGCGTCTACATGGATTGGCTGGAAAAACCATGTGACCTCGAATCATAAAAACTCAGCTCTTCCTGCTCGTTCGCATATGCTGCGTGAACTTAGGTCAGGGACAGAGGCTGGAGAAGGGACAGACAGGTTTTAGCAGTTGGACAGGCAGGAGCGTGATTAAAAGCCCTTATCAGGGCTACTATAGTGCAGTACAGTGATAGCTTTACTACAAGATACACTTTACAGAGAACGGCTGCCGTATTCAGGGATAGCTGCTGGAGTAGGGACAGAGAGAGGCATTAGTGGTGTATTAGGTGCTCTGCTACATACCAAACTATATTTGGCCACTACTGTTCTGCGTTCTTTTGGCTGAAAAACCCTGTTATATAACTAGTGTGTATATGCACCATCTGATCTGGCAGTATACGGCTGTGAATTTTATATTTTTTTTAAATACAGTTTCTTGGCTCTAGTGTTCTGGGTTCTGTGTGCCTGCAATACCCTTTTTGTATACCAGGGTGTAAATACCCACCGTCTGTTCCTGTTAGTACACGGCTGTGTACCTAGAAATATAAAAAAAAAGGCCTTTTCAATTGGCAATGTACTTGCGTTCTCTTGCAAATAATTTATATACGTGGTGTTAATACACACCGTCTGATCTGTTAGTACACGGCTGTGAAGGCAAAATATTTGTAACAAAAAAAAAAAAAATGCGGAGGGGGCTAGCGGAATAGGACGTGGACGAGGACGGGGGCGCGGAAATGCTGTTGGGGCCTTGTTGAAGCCAGTGGGGATACAATGCGTGCTGGTGAGGGTCAGCCAGGATCCCGCTCATCCAGAATCCCTGCCTTTATGGGACAGTTAAGCAGGGGGCGGGTTACACCGCTGTTGAGGCCTGAGCAGGTTGAACAGGTGGTGCAATGGATAGCCGATAGCGCTTCCACACAGTTGTCCACCAGCCAGTCATCCACACAGTCTCACTCTGACCCTCCTTCCTCCACACCTGGCCAACAGAGTCATCCCACCATTGACCCCTCCCAGGAGCTCTTTTCGGGTCCTTTTTCAGATGTGCCGGAAGAATCCCAGGAGCTAGCAGAGAGGAATTTGTTTGTAGTGATGCCCAAACACTTGAGTTTTCGCCATCTCCTGCTGATGTGGACCCTGAACCAGCATCTGTTATCATGAGCGATGATGATGATGAGACGCAGTTGCCATCAAGGGAGGCTGTTGGAATGTCCAGTGGGCAGGAGGAGGAGCAGAGTGAGGAAGTGGAAGAGGAGGTGGATGACGAAATGACCGACCCCACTTGGCCAGGGGTGATGTCCAGCGGGGAAAGCAGTGGAGAGGTGGTGGTCTGCGCAGCACCGAAAAAGGCAGCAAGAGGCAGAGGGATGTCCAGGCAGAGGGATGTCAGAGGCAGAGGGATGTCCACAGGCAGAGGGATGTCCAGAGGCAGAGGGATGTCCAGAGGCAGAGGGATGTCCACAGGCAGAGGACAGTCCAGACAGAGAAGTGAGGCCACAGCCAGCAGGGCCGAAGCTGTTCCCGGCAGCGGGCAGTCGCGCGAAGCTCCCCCATCGAGGCCTCGTACTTCTGTGGTGTGGAGATTTTTTAATGTTTGTGCGGATGACAAACTGAGCGCGGTTTGCACACTCTGCCACTCAAAACTGAGTAGGGGCTCTGAGAAGAGCAATCTGACCACCTCAGGCATGCGGCGTCACTTGGAAGTCAAGCACTGGGCTGAGTGGGAGAGAGCAAACGCAATACAACCTGCGCCCGGTCTTGCTGCCACTGCCTCTTCCCCTTTGTTGTGTTGCTGCCACTGCGGTCCAGACCTCCAGCCAGGACACCTCCACATCTGCCTCTGCCTCGGCTACTTTGGGGCCTTCTCCTTCAGCCTCCCCTTCCCCCGCCTCTTCGCCTGCACCTTCACACTCCTCGTCCCAACAACTGTCCATCTCGCAGGCGTTCGACCGCAGGCGGAAGTACGCCTCGAGTCACCCCCAAGCCCAAGCCTTAAACTGCCACATCTCCAAACTGCTGGCCCTGGAGATGTTGCCGTTTAGGCTTGTGGAGACGCAGGCCTTCCGCGACCTGATGGCGGCTGCCGCACCTCGCTATTCCGTCCCCAGCCGCCACTACTTTTCCCGGAGTGCCGTCCCCGCCCTGCACCAGCACGTGTCGCGTAACATCAGGCGGGCCCTGAGGTACGCAGTCAGCGCAAAGGTCCACTTGACCACCGACTCGTGGACAAGCGCTTGCGGCCAGGGACGATACATTTTTTGACGGCACACTGGGTGAATGTAGTGGAAGCGGGGACGGGGTCGCAAACAGAGACGGCCTACCTACCACCCCCGCCCAAGATTGCCAGCATGGGTTCTGATAAACCCCCCTCCTCTTCCTCCTCCTCCTCCTCCTCTGCCTTAACATCGCCCTCAGCCGCTAGCTGGAAGCGTTGCAGCACTGGCGCGGGGAGACGTCAGCAGGCGGTGCTTAAGCTCATCAGCTTGGGCGACAGGAAGCACAGCGCCCCAGAGGTGAGGGACGCCATATTGCAGCAGACGGAGATGTGGCTGTCGCCGCTGCAGCTAGGACCAGGCATGGTCGTGTGCGATAACGGCCATAACCTGGTGGCGGCTCTGGAGCTTGCCGAACTCAATCACGTACCATGCCTGGCCCACGTTTTTAATCTGGTAGTCCAAAAATTTCTAAAGACTTACCCCAACCTGGCAGAGCTACTGGTGAAAGTGCGGCGCTTGTGCGCTCACTTTCGGAAGTCAACTGTAGCTGCCTGCTAGCTTAAAAAAAACTCAAGCAACGTCTCCATTTGCCTGAACATCGGCTGTTGTGCGACCTGCCGACTCGCTGGAATTCTACCTATTCCATGTTGGCCAGGGTGTGTGAGCAGCAGAGAGCATTGATGGAGTACCAGATTATGAATCCACGCGTGCCTCCAACTCAGCTCCCTCAGTTTGCCAACCACGAGTGGCCATGGATGGCAGACATATGCGATGTACTGCGTATCTTTGAGGAGTCCACCAAGAAGGTCAGCAGCGAGGACGCTATAGTGAGCGTAACCATCCCGCTCCTATGCGTCCTTAAAGAATCGCTCATCGCAATAAGGGAGAAACGCATTGCACGCAGAGGAGACGGGGGTAGGAGGAGACGCAACGGAGCTACACAGTCAGACCACACTTTTGTCTGCTTCACGGTGGCAGTTGCAGGAGGAGGAGGAGGATGAGGAGGAGGAGGACGACGTGGAAGGTGGCTGTGGAAGAGGAGGAGGATGCTGGCGGCGAAGGTAGCAGTCAGGCTGTGTGCGTCCCATTGGTTCAGCGCGGATGGGGCGGAGAGGAGGCGGAAGAGGAAGAGGAGAAATGGCAAGTGATCCTTCTGGTGGGGGCAGTGAGGTCATGCCTATTCAGAGTCTGGCACACATGGCTGACTTCATGCTGGGCTGCTTTTCCCGGGACACACGTGTTGTCCGGATAGTGGAGAACAAACTGTACTGGGTCTTCGCACTCCTGGACCCCCCGGTATAAAGATAACGTCTCCTCTTTTATTCCGGTAGAGGAGAGGGACGAATCGATTGCTGGAATACCAGAGGGAACTCGTGCAGAAACATGATGGAGATTTTCCACCCCACCATCGCTGGCGGCAGAGAGGAGAGGGTCTCCCAGAGTCCCACAACATCCATCAGGCCCACAGCCACCAGGGGAACACTCTCCAAGGTGTGGGACACGTTCATGGCACCCCCTCGTGCAACTTCCATAACTGCGGGGCCCGCTATCAGCAGGAGGGACAAGTATCGGCGGATGTTGCGGGAGTACCTGGCAGACCGTAACCCTGTCCTCCCCGATCCCTCGGCGTCCTACACTTACTGGGTCTCCAAGTTGGACACGTGGCTGGAACTGTCCCTGTACGCCTTGGAGGTGCTTGCCTGCCCTGCCGCCAGCGTGCTATCAGAAAGGGTGTTCAGCGCAGCCGGGGGCATTATAACCGATAAGCGCAGCCGCCTGTCAACCGACAGTGCGGACAGGCTGACGCTAATCAAAATGAACAGCAAGTGGATTGACCCGGACTTTGCTTCTCCAACAGTGGAAAGCAGCCAAAAGTGAAGTGCCATCTGTATGAAGTGCCATTTCCTCCTCCACCTCCTCCTCCTCCTCCTCCTCCTTAACCGCCGTAGAATTGCTCCGTAAATAAAAAAATTTATATATTTATGGCTCACCTCTTGGGCCTCCACAAAATGTTTAAGAGGTCTCACCTCTTGGGCCTACAAACAATTTTTTAAGAGGTCTCACCTCTTGGCCTCCACATAATTTTTAAGAGGTCTCACCTCTTGGGCCTCCACAAAAAATTTTTAAGAGGTCTCACCTCTTGGGCCTCCACATAATTTTTAAGAGGTCTCTCCTCCACAAACTCTTGGGCCTCCACATAATTTTTTAAGAGGTCTCACCTCTTGGGCCTCCACAAAATTTTAAGAGGTCTCACCTCTTGGGCCTCCACATAATTTTTAAGAGGTCTCACCTCTTGGGCCTCCACATAATTTTTAAGAGGTCTCACCTCTTGGCCTCCACAAATTTTTAAGAGGTCTCACCTCTTGGGCCTCCACATAATTTTTAAGAGGTCTCACCTCTTGGGCCTCCACAAAATTTTTAAGAGGTCTCACCTCTTGGGCCTCCACATAATTTTTTAAGAGGTCTCACCTCTTGGGCCTCCACATAATTTTAAGAGGTCTCACCTCTTGGGCCTCCACATAATTTTTAAGAGGTCTCACCTCTTGGGCCTCCACATAATTTTTTAAGAGGTCTCACCTCTTGGGCCTCCACAAAATGTTTTAAGAGGTCTCACCTCTTGGGCCTCCACATAATTTTTAAAGGCTCTCACCTCTTGGGCCTCCACATAATTTTTAAGAGGTCTCACCTCTTGGGCCTCCACATAAATTTTTAAGAGGTCTCACCTCTTGGGCCTCCACATAATTTTATCAGGGTCTCACCTCTTGGGCCTCCACATAATTTTTAACAGGTCTCACCTCTTGGGCCTCCACATAATTTTTTAAGAGGTCTCACCTCTTTGGGCCTCCACAAAATTTTTAAAGAGTCTCACCTCTTGGGCCGCCACATAATTTTTAAGAGGTCTCACCTCTTGGGCCGCCACATAATTTTTAAGAGGTCTCACCTCTTGGGCCGCCACATAATTTTTAAGAGGTCTCACCTCTTGGCCTCCACAAATTTTTAAGAGGTCTCACCTCTTGGGCCTCCACATAATTTTTAAGAGGTCTCACCTCTTGGGCCTCCACATAATTTTATCGAGGTCTCACCTCTTGGCCTCCACATAAATTTTATCGAGGTCTCACCTCTAGGGCCTCCACATAATTTTTAAGAGGTCTCACCTCTTGGGCCTCCACATAATTTTATCGAGGTCTCACCTCTAGGGCCTCCACATAATTTTTTAAGAGGTCTCACCTCTTGGGCCTCCACATAATTTTATCGAGGTCTCACCTCTTGGGCCTCCACATAATTTTTAAGAGGTCTCACCTCTTGGGCCTCCACATAATTTTTAAGAGGTCTCACCTCTTTAGCCTCCACACAATTTTTAAGACGTCTCACCTCTTGGGCCTACAAACAATTTTTATTATGGCTCACCTCTTGGGCCACCATATAATTTTTTCGAGGGCTCACCTCTTGGGCCTCCATATAATTTTTTCGAGGGCTCACCTCAAGCTAACTTTGCGCACTCATTTAAATATTTTTCACAACAAGGACCTAAGAGCCCTCGATGGGAGAGCTTTGTGTGGGGGCCTGTATAGGGAAGAGATGCGCCCTGTGGGCTCTAGCCTGCCTTCTCCATGAGCCTCTGGCCAGCCCATGGCCTCTTCCTGCCTTTTGCGGTCCTACGCATCCCTCAACATCCCCACTGCTTTACCTGCTAGACATGACACTGGGCCAGGTCGGGTCACTGACATCTCAAGCGCCAACAATTTGGGCATTTTAAGGCTTCTGCATGTGTTTGAGTTGTTTTTACATTTTAAAGAAGACAAGTTCTGACCACATCTCACACACACACACAATGACAATTAGGGTGGATCTATTTGCTTTCCCCTTTGCCTATGCCATCTGTGGTTGTCATAGGCAACGTGATTTTAAGGGGTGCAGAATTTTATCTTCTTTTTTGTCTAGTTTGGCTTGGGGTCCATGGCAATGTAGAGGAAAGAAGGTTTCCTTGTATGGTCTCACTTTACAGAGAGGTTACATTGTCTTTGGAGTGTATTGTTGAGAGGCTGTGATAGTGGCGTAATAGTGCGACTTGGGCGCGTTATATGCACCCAGACATGCTTCCCCTGCTGTCCTAGTTGCATTCCAGCAGTGTTGGCATCCTTTTCTGAGGTTTCAGGGTGGACTTGGTGACCTCCAAGTGGTCGAATTGAGATTTCCAAGTGGCGAGCATTTTTTTCCCATAGACTTTAATGGGATTCGATAGTCGGTCGAATAGTCGAATTTCGCGGTCTATTCGAATCGAATTTCGAACTTTCGAATATTTCACTACTCGCTCATCTCTAATAATTAAGACAGAGAGATGCCAGTAAAATGGATACCAGTATAAAAAATCACCTCCCTTGACAGAATAGAGAATGCCAATGTCTCCCAATAGGTAAGTAGGTAGATGCATCAATAAAACTTACTTCACAGGGGGGTTCTACCGTGAGGATAAAGCTCAAGACACCTCCGGTATCAATAAACCCCCCTAGCCGGGATTGCCTGTAGAGTAGTCGGGTTAATGAAGGCAGTCAAACTGGTGACTTCTGTTCATAACCTTATTGGATGTGCGGCTCAACGCGTTTCGGGGTGAGATATAACCCCTTCCTCAGGAGCATACAGATAACATAACATAAATCAACATACCTGAAATGAAGAGCATTTATAGCGTGCATCTAGTCCCTGAAGGAGTCTACTGCGCGTGTGTTGTTTTTTCCCGCTTGTAGGCGGAAGAAACGGGCGTGCGTTCCACTCTGGGACGCACGTCCGGTACGTAACTTCCAGCACCAGTTGCGTATCACAGTGGAACGCAACTGATGTGTTCAGTTTCCGCCTAGTAGTCCGCTTGGAATAGCGGACAGATGACTCCCTCTGGGGCTATTGCATATACAACAGTCATTCACAGTGTGTATATATAAATAAAAATATCCAATATTAAATATTCCTGTAAAGCATATTATATATAAATATATATACAATTTCAAAATATAAATATAGGAATAAATATAAATATAGGTAGAAGTATGATTGTTTATATATATATGAAGAACTCACTCCTTCCTACTTGATATAATAAAAAAACCATCCTTCCTTATAATATGGATATAGGAATCTATACCATATTAAGTACACACAGAAGTATATAATTAAGTAACAACTGATTAATAAGAAAGGGGTAGATTAAAAATATAAAAATATACAATATACGTATAAGAGGATTAAAATAATAAATAAACGACATGTTCCACGGATTCATTAAGCCCAAATGGATTAAGAGTGTTTAATTTATACATCCAGTACATTTCTTTCCTACACAGAGACTGGTATGAATGGGGGACATGCTCCACCGGGGTCACAGTGAGTTTAGTGGAATCCCCATTGTGAATCAACACAAAATGGCGTGATACACTATGTGTATTAACTAGTCTTCTTATGTTGGAGCGATGTTCGGTCATTCTATCCCGTAGGCATTGAGTTGTTCGTCCTATATACCTTAAACCGCAAGGACATTCCAACATATAGATAACATTAGTTGTACCACAGTTAATTTCTTGTTTAATAAAAACGAGTTCTCCATTCGTGGAGCCAGTAAAAGAATCTTTCCCATGTGGAATCATGGGACAACATTTACATCTGGGAATGCCGCATCTGAAGGCCCCCATTTTTTCTTTATTTTTATTTCTGTTTTTGTTTGTTGGGTCATATTGTTAATAGTCAGTTTGGGGCAGGATGGGGCTAATATATTTTTAAGAGTTTTAGCTCTACGAAAAGTAATGACTGGTCTCTTGGGAAGTTTTGGGCCCAATATAGGATCCTTTAGTAGAATTGGCCAATGTTTTGTGACAATTCGTTTAAGAGTTGAGTGTTCGGAATTGTATCTAGTGATGAGATTGACTGGTGGTTTTTCCCTATCAGTATCCATCTGTTTTTTGTTCTTTAAACAATCAGCCTGATTTTCTTTCAGGATTCTTTTCTCGGACTCCCTAATCAATTGCTGGGGATAACCCTTTTGTATAAATCTGTTTTTTAAGGTGTTAATCTGTCTCCTAGATTCCATGTCATCTGAACAATTCCTCCGTATTCGACGCATCTGGCTGTAGGGTACCACCTACGGTGGTGATTACTAGAAAAATCTAGGTAGCTATTTGCATCCACTGTTTTAAAGTGGGTGCGGGTAGTTATTTCGCCCTCTTTATTACTAAGGTGAAGATCAAGAAAAACAATCTCCTCGCAAGAGTATTCCAAAGTAAGTTGCCGGCCAGCCTGTTAGAATTTACTTCCTGTATATAGGATGTTAGGTATCTGCTGTCCCCTCCCAGATTAATAGAATATCATCTATAAATCTCTTATATAGGATATTTGGATGATTCAAAAAGCCTACTTTATACTCAAACATGCCCATAAACAAGTTGGCGTATGAAGGGGCAAATTTTGTGCCCATCGCGGTCCCTTTTTCTTGAATAAACACAGTTTTATTGGATTCAAAATAATTATGGTTTAGAATGAAGGATATGGCTTGTAGTACAAATTCTTTTTGATTAGGTGGCATTAGGGCATCTCCATCTAGATAGTGCTTAATCGCTCGAAGTCCTAAAGAATGTGTGATGTTACTGTACAGTGAACTAACATCTAATGTGACCCATATGTAACCTACCTTCCATGGCACATTCTTCAGAATGTTTAACAGATGGGAAGAATCCCTTATATATGAGGGTAAGGTTGGAACATATCTCTTAATATGTAGTCCACATACTCAGAGAGGTTCGTTGTTAGTGAGCCAATACCCGAGATGATGGGTCTACCGGGTGGGTTTGTGAGGGACTTGTGGATTTTAGGTAGGAAATAAAACTTGGCCATAGTAGGGTGTAAAATCTTCAAGTAGGTTCTTTCTTTCTTATTAAGTATCCCTGTAGTGTAGCCTTCTTCTATCAATAGATATAGGGCTTCTATAAATTCTTTAGTCAGATCATTCTTTAAAGGTCTGTAATATTCCTTATCGGATAATATCCTATTAGTTTCTGCTAAGTAGTATTCGGTGTCCATGACAACCACCCCTCCCCCCTTGTCAGCGCTTTTTATCACTATATTTCTGTTTTTTCTAAGGTTCTCCAAAGCCTTTAGTTGTTCTGAGGGATTCTTCCCATCTGTTAAACATTCTGAAGAATGTGCCATGGAAGGTAGGTTACATATGGGTCACATTAGATGTTAGTTCACTGTACAGTAACATCACACATTCTTTAGGACTTCGAGCGATTAAGCACTATCTAGATGGAGATGCCCTAATGCCACCTAATCAAAAAGAATTTGTACTACAAGCCATATCCTTCATTCTAAACCATAATTATTTTGAATCCAATAAAACTGTGTTTATTCAAGAAAAAGGGACCGCGATGGGCACAAAATTTGCCCCTTCATACGCCAACTTGTTTATGGGCATGTTTGAGTATAAAGTAGGCTTTTTGAATCATCCAAATATCGCCCTATATAAGAGATTTATAGATGATATTCTATTAATCTGGGAGGGGACAGCAGATACTCTAACATCCTATATACAGGAAGTAAATTCTAACAAGGCTGGCCGGCAACTTACTTTGGAATACTCTTGCGAGGAGATTGTTTTTCTTGATCTTCACCTTAGTAATAAAGAGGGCGAAATAACTACCCGCACCCACTTTAAAACAGTGGATGCAAATAGCTACCTAGATTTTTCTAGTAATCACCACCGTAGGTGGTACCCTACAGCCAGATGCGTCGAATACGGAGGAATTGTTCAGATGACATGGAATCTAGGAGACAGATTAACACCTTAAAAAACAGATTTATAGAAAAGGGTTATCCCCAGCAATTGATTAGGGAGTCCCGAGAAAAGAATCCTGAAAGAAAATCAGGCTGATTGTTTAAAGAACAAAAAACAGATGGATACTGATAGGGAAAAACCACCAGTCAATCTCATCACTAGATACAATTCCGAACACTCAACTCTTAAACGAATTGTCACAAAACATTGGCCAATTCTACTAAAGGATCCTATATTGGGCCCAAAACTTCCCAAGAGACCAGTCATTACTTTTCGTAGAGCTAAAACTCTTAAAAATATATTAGCCCCATCCTGCCCCAAACTGACTATTAACAATATGACCCAACAAACAATAACAAAAACAGAAATAAACATAAAGAAAAAATGGGGGCCTTCAGATGCGGCATTCCCAGATGTAAATGTTGTCCCATGATTCCACATGGGAAAGATTCTTTTACTGGCTCCACGAATGGAGAACTCGTTTTTATTAAACAAGAAATGAACTGTGGTACAACTAATGTTATCTATATGTTGGAATGTCCTTGCGGTTTAAGGTATATAGGACGAACAACTCAATGCCTACGGGATAGAATGACCGAACATCGCTCCAACATAAAAAGACTAGTTAATACACATAGTGTATCACGCCATTTTGTGTTGATTCACAATGGGGATTCCACTAAACTCACTGTGACCCCGGTGGAGCATGTCCCCCATTCATACCAGTCTCTGTGTAGGAAAGAAATGTACTGGATGTATAAATTAAACACTCTTAATCCATTTGGGCTTAATGAATCCGTGGAACATGTCGTTTATTAATTTATTTTAATCCTCTTATACGTATATTGTATATTTTTATATTTTTAATCTACCCCTTTCTTATTAATCAGTTGTTACTTAATTATATACTTCTGTGTGTACTTAATATGGTATAGATTCCTATATCCATATTATAAGGAAGGATGGTTTTTTTTTATTATATCAAGTAGGAAGGAGTGAGTTCTTCATATATATATAAAACAATCATACTTCTACCTATATTTATATTTATTCCTATATTTATATTTTGAATTGTATATATATTTATATATATATATGCTTTACAGGAATATTTTAATATTGGGATATTTTTATTTATATATACACACTGTGAATGACTGTTGTATATGCAAATAGCCCCAGAGGGAGTCATCTGTCCGCTATTCCAGCGGAACTACTAGGCGGAAACTGAACACATCAGTTGCGTTCCACTGTGATACGCAACTGGTGCTGGAAGTTACGTACCGGACGTGCGTCCCAGAGTGGAACGCACGCCCGTTTCTTCCGCCTACAAGCGGGAAAAACAACACACGCGCAGTAGACTCCTTCAGGGACTAGATGCACGCTATAAATGCTCTTCATTTCAGGTATGTTGATTTATGTTATGTTACTGTATGCTCCTGAGGAAGGGGTTATATCTCACCCCGAAACGCGTTGAGCCGCACATCCAATAAAGGTTATGAACAGAAGTCACCAGTTTGACTGCCTTCATTAACCCGACTACTCTACAGGCGATCCCGGCTAGGGGGGTTTATTGATACCGGAGGTGTCTTGAGCTTTATCCTCACGGTAGAACCCCCCTGTGAAGTAAGTTTTATTGATGCATCTACCTACTTACCTATTGGGAGACATTGGCATTCTCTATTCTGTCAAGGGAGGTGATTTTTTATACTGGTATCCATTTTACTGGCATCTCTCTGTCTTAATTATATTTCAGCTGTCATCACATGTGGTGTCTGGTTTGGCGCTACCTTTAGGGGGATTTTTTCACATGAACTGAGGGAACAGGTTCCTCATGTTTTGTTACTTGTATTTGCATTATCACGTCAATTATATATATATTTTTTGACGTTGACTCCCCCGGTAGCTGCCGAACATTTGTCCTATTGGCTTTACAATATATTTTACTCCTTTTTTTTCTCCACTTGTTGGGCATTTTACATCACAATCAGTTTCCACTGGCGCCTCGGTTATTTCTTTTCTCTTGGAAAATTCTCACAGAATTTCTTTGGATTAGAATAACGTTTTCCTTTTTTTCTCAATTTCACTACTCTTATAGTGAACTCACCATCACCACCTCCTCATGGAGAGAGTTCCATAGTCTCACTGCTCTTACCGTAAAGAGTCCATAGTCTCACTGCTCTTACAGTAAAGAGTCCATAGTCTCACTGCTCTTACAGTAAAGAGTCCATAGTCTCACTGCTCTTACAGTAAAGAGTCCATAGTCTCACTGCTCTTACAGTATAGAGTCCATAGTCTCACTGCTCTTACTGTAAAGAGTCCATAGTCTCACTGCTCTTACTGTAAAGAGTCCATAGTCTTACTGCTCTTACAGTAAAGAGTCCATAGTCTCACTGCTCTTACAGTAAAAGTCTATAGTCTCACTGCTCTTACAGTATAGAGTCCATAGTCTCACTGCTCTCACAGTAAAGAGTCCGTAGTCTCACTGCTCTTACAGTAAAGAGTCCATAGTCTCACTGCTCTTACAGTAAAGAGTCCGTAGTCTCACTGCTCTTACAGTAAAGAGTCCATAGTCTCACTGCTCTTACAGTAAAGAGTCCATAGTCTCACTGCTCTTACTGTAAAGAGTCCATAGTCTCACTGCTCTTACTGTAAAGAGTCCATAGTCTCACTGCTCTTACAGTATAGAGTCCATAGTCTCACTGCTTTTACAGTAAAGAGTCCACAGTCTCACTGCTCTTACAGTATAGAGGCCATAGTCTCACTGCTCTTACAGTAAAGAGTCCATAGTCTCACTGCTCTTACTGTAAAGAGTCCCATCTCACTGCTCTTACAGTAAAGAGTCCGTAGTCTCACTGCCTTCTTTACAGTAAAGAGTCCATAGTCTCACTGCTCTTACAGTAAAGAGTCCTAGTCTCACTACAGTCTAGTCTCAACAGTATCCATAGTCTCACTGCTCTTACCGTAAAGAATCCCTTCTATGTTTGTTACAAACCTAATTCACCCATAGTCTCACTGCTCTTACTAAAGAATTAAAGAATCCTCTTCTATGTTTGTGTACAAACCTTCTTTCCTCCAGACGCGCAGAGGATGTCCCCTCGTCACAGTCACAGTCCTGGGGATAAATAGATCATGGGAGAGATCTCTGTACTGACCTCTCTGATATATTTATACATAGTTATTAGATCTCCCCTCAGTCGTCTTTTTTCTAAAGTGAATAACCCTAATTTTGATAATCTTTCTGGGACTGTAGTCCACCCATTCCAGTTATGACTTTAGTTGCCCTCCTCTGAACCCTCTCCAGCTCTGCTATGTCTGCCTTGTTCACAGGAGCCCAGAACTGTACACAGTACTCCATATGTGGTCTGACTAGTGATGTGTAAAGTGGCAGGACTATGTTCTCATCACCGCCATCTATGCCCTTTTTTGATACAACCCCATTATCTTATTGGCCTTGGCAGCAGCTGTCTGACACTGGTTTCTACAGCTTAGTTTGTTGTTCACTAAAATTCCTAGATCCTTTTCCATGTCAGAGTTACCCAATGTTTTACCATTTAGTATGTACAGGTGACTTGCATTATTCCTTCCCATATGCATAACCTTACATTTGTCAGTGTTAAACCTCATCTGCCACTTCTCTGCCCAAGCCTCCAGTCCTATCTAGATATCTTGCAGCACCTGCGTATTGAGTGAATTACCAACCACTTCAGTGTAACCTGCAACAGTGCATATGCGGGGGATGCCTCTACAAGAGCAACAAGTAGATGAAGGTTGTTCCCAACTTTTACTGAGGATGCTGGCTACCCGACAAGTCAGGACCTGCTGCTAATGTGCCAGATACCACAGGACTCCTCAGAGTCGGGGGAAGGGGTCAGTATTAATGTTATGGCTGATCAGTGTATACGTTGTCGGTCAGCTTCCCTGGGGCCCTCAGAGAGATCACACTTGGGTCCATTCAGTCATTGTGCTGCAGTGATGGGTGGGTGGCCCCTGAAGTCACCTGCTTCTGTGGCCAGTAAGCGTGGTCCCATGAAGTGGCGGTACAGCGCCTGGGATTAGCTCCTGGGCACTGGACTATATTAGGAGAGGAGAATCTTGCGGTAATAGGATCCTGAGAACACAAGATTGTTTGTTATGTAAGCGGCTCAGGGCTCGATCCGAACATGTGGCACCGGCTGCGGCCATCATATGTGTCACTAGGATGGACAGTGCCCCTGCTGTCACCAGGTCATATCAAAGGACCACAATACCCACAATCCCCCAGGGCCTGAAATCCCCTCTAAACCTGATTATGCACCAGATGTTGGAGGGAGATTATGAGATTATGAAGTGTCCTCGGAGCAGCGAGATGCCTGCCAAAAAACAAGGTACCTGGGCCCCTTTTCCCACCTCTGTCCACAGCCCCCGGGGGGCTCAGCCTTCTGCTTTAAGCTCTAGGATGTGGGGGCAGTCGGGGCGTTTGGTCAGCGTGTACTAATTAATCATGACATGGGTGGCAGTCATATCAGTTATCAGCTTTCAGTGTGCTGGTGGAGGCCGTATATCACGTATACTGTATTATCAGCGCGTGATACTTTCTGATATTACATTGTGTGGCCTCTGTATTACATGTGTGATATTAAAGTGTTGATATTACACTGTGCGCCTCTGTATTACATGTGTGATATTACACTGTGCGGCCTCTGTATTACATGTGTGATATTACACTGTGCGGCCTCTGTATTACATGTGTGATATTACACTGTGCGGCCTCTGTATTACATGTGTGATATTACACTGTGCGGCCTCTGTATTACATGTGTGATATTACACTGTGCGGTGTCTGTATTACATGTGTGATATTACACTGTGCGGTGTCTGTATTACATGTGTGATATTACACTGTGCGGTGTCTGTATTACATGTTGTGATATTACACTGTGCGGTGTCTGTATTACATGTGTGATATTACAACTGTCGGGCTCTGTATTACATGTGTGATATTACACTGTGCGGCCTCTGTATTACATGTGTGATATTACACTGTGCGGCCTCTGTATTACATGTGTGATATTACACTGTGCGGTGTCTGTATTACATGTGTGATATTACACTGTGCGTGTCTGTATTACATGTGTGATATTACACTGTGCGGTGTCTGTATTACATATGTGATATTACACTGTGCGGTGTCTGTATTACATGTGTGATATTACACTGTTGCGGTGTCTGTATTACATGTGTGATATTACACTGTGCGGCGGTGTCTGTATTAACATGTGTGATATTACACTGTGCGGCCTGTCTGTATTACATGTGTGATATTACACTGTGCGGCCTCTGTATTACATGTGTGATATTACACTGTGCGGTGTCTGTATTACATGTGTGATATTACACTGTGCGGCCTCTGTATTACATGTGTGATATTACACTGTGCGGTGTCTGTATTACATGTGTGATATTACACTGTGCGGCCTCTGTATTACATGTGTGATATTACACTGTGCGGCCTCTGTATTACATGTGTGATATTACACTGTGCGGTGTCTGTATTACATGTGTGATATTACACTGTGCGGTGTCTGTATTACATGTGTGATATTACACTGTGCGGTGTCTGTATTACATGTGTGATATTACACTGTGCGGCCTCTGTATTACATGTGTGATATTACACTGTGCGGCCTCTGTATTACATGTGTGATATTACACTGTGTGCGGCCTGCTGTTACATGTGTGATATTACAACTGTGCGGCCCTGTATACATGTGGATATACCTGTGCGGCTCCTGTATTACCATGTGGTGATATTACCACTGTGCGGCCTCGTGTATTACATGTGTGATATTACACTGTGCGGTGTCTGTATTACATATGTGGATATTACACTGTGCGGCCCTCTGTATTACATGTGTGATATTACACTGTGCAGCCTCTGTATTACATGTGTGATATTACACTGTGCGGGCCTCTGTATTACATAGTGTGATTATTACACTGTGCGGCCTCCTGTATTACATGTGTGATAATACACTTGTGGCGGCCTCCTGTATTACATGTGTGATATTAACTGTGCGGCGTCTGTATTACATGTGTGATATTACACTGTGGCGGCCTCTGGTATTACATGTTGTGATATTACACTGTGCGGCCTCGTATTACATGTGTGATATTACACTGTGCGGTGTCTGTATTACATGTGTGATATTACACTGTGCGTGTCTGTATTACATGTGTGATATTACACTGTGGCGGCGTCTGTATTACATGTGTGATATTACACTGTGCGGCTTCTGTATTACATGTGTGATATTACACTGTGCGGCTTCTGTATTACATGTGTGATATTACACTGTGCGGTGTCTGTATTACATGTGTGATATTACACTGTGCGGCCTCTGTATTACATGTGTGATATTACACTGTGCGGCCTCTGTATTACATGTGTGATATTACACTGTGCGGTGTCTGTATTACATGTGTGATATTACACTGTGCGGTGTCTGTATTACATGTGTGATATTACACTGTGCGGTGTCTGTATTACATGTGTGATATTACACTGTGCGGCCTCTGTATTACATGTGTGATATTACACTGTGGCGGTGTCCTGTATTACATGTGTGATATTACACTGTGCGGCCTCTGTATTACATGTGTGATATTACACTGTGCGGCTCTGTATTACATGTGTGATATTACACTGTGCGGTGTCTGTTTAATGTGTATATTACACTGTGCGGCCTGTCTGTGTATTACATGTGTGATATTACACTGTGCGGTGTCTGTATTACATGTGTGATATTACACTGTGTGGTGTCTGTATTACATGTGTGATATTACACTGTGTGGCTCTGTATTACATGTGTGATATTACACTGTGCGGCCTCTGTATTACATGTGTGATATTACACTGTGCGGTGTCTGTATTACATGTGTGATATTACACTGTGCGGAGTCTGTATTACATGTATGATATTACACTGTGTGGTGTCTGTATACCATGTGTGATATTACACTGTGTGGCCTCTGTATTACATGTGTGATATTACACTGTGCGGCCTCTGTATTACATGTGTGATATTACACTGTGCGGTGTCTGTATTACATGTGTGATATTACACTGTGCGGCCTCTGTATTACATGTGTGATATTACACTGTGCGGCCTCTGTATTACATGTGTGATATTACACTGTGCGGCCTCTGTATTACATGTGTGATATTACACTGTGCGGCCTCTGTATTACATGTGTGATATTACACTGTGCGGCCACTGTATTACATGTTGATATTACACTGTGCGGTGTCTGTATACACATGTGTGATATTACACTGTGCGGTGTCTGTATTACATGTGTGATATTACACTGTGCGGTGTCTGTATTACATGTGTGATATTACACTGTGCGGTGTCTGTATTACATGTGTGATATTACACTGTGCGGCCTCTGTATTACATGTGTGATATTACACTGTGTGGCCTCTGTATTACATGTGTAATATTACACTGTGCGGCCTCTGTATTACATGTGTGATATTACACTGTGCGGTGTCTGTATTACATGTGTGATATTACACTGTGCGGTGTCTGTATTACATGTGTGATATTACACTGTGCGTGCCTCTGTATTACATGTGTGATATTACACTGTGCGGTGTCTGTATTACATGTGTGATATTACACTGTGCGGCCTGTCTGTATTACATGTGTGATATTACACTGTGCGGTCTGTATTACATTACATGTGTGATATTACACTGTGCGGTGTCTGTATTACATGTGTGATATTACACTGTGCGGTGTCTGTATTACATGTGTGATATTACACTGTGCGGCCTCTGTATTACATGTGTGATATTACACTGTGCGGCTGTCTGTATTACATGTGTGATATTACACTGTGCGGTGTCTGTATTACATGTGTGATATTACACTGTGCGGCCTCTGTATTACATGTGTGATATTACACTGTGCGGCCTCTGTATTACATGTGTGATATTACACTGTGCGGCCTCTGTATTACATGTGTGATATTACACTGTGCGGTGTCTGTATTACATGTGTGATATTACACTGTGCGGTGTCTGTATTACATGTGTGATATTACACTGTGCGGCCTCTGTATTACATGTGTGATATTACACTGTGCGGCCTCTGTATTACATGTGTGATATTACACTGTGCGGCCTCTGTATTACATGTGTGATATTACACTGTGCGGTGTCTATATTACATGTGTGATATTACACTGTGCAGGTGTCTGTATTACATGTGTGATATTACACTGTGCAGGCCTCTGTATTACATGTGTGATATTACACTGTGCAGCCTCTGTATTACATGTGTGATATTACACTGTGCAGCCTCTGTATTACATGTGTGATATTACACTGTGCAGCCTCTGTATTACATGTGTGATATTACACTGTGCGGTGTCTGTATTACATGTGTGATATTACACTGTGCGGTGTCTGTATTACATGTGTGATATTACACTGTGCGGTGTCTGTATTACATGTGTGATATTACACTGTGTGTCCTCTGTATTACATGTGTGATATTACACTGTGTGTCCTCTGTATTACATGTGTGATATTACACTGTGCGTCCTCTGTATTACATGTGTGATATTACACTGTGCGGCCTCTGTATTACATGTGTGATATTACACTGTGCAGCCTCTGTATTACATGTGTGATATTACACTGTGCGGCCTCTGTATTACATGTGTGATATTACACTGTGCAGCCTCTGTATTACATGTGTGATATTATACTGTGTAGCCTCTGTATTACATGTGTGATATTACACTGTGCGGTGTTTGTATTACATGTGTGATATTACACTGTGCGGTGTCTGTATTCATGTGTGATATATACACTGTGCGGTGTCTGTATTACATGTGTGATATTACACTGTGTGCGGTGTCTGTATTACATGTGTATATTACACTGTGCGGTGTCTGTATTACATGTGTGATATTACACTGTGCGGTGTCTGTATTACATGTGTGATATTACACTGTGCGGCCTCTGTATTACATGTGTGATATTACACTGTGCGGCCTGTCTGTATTACATGTGTGATATTACACTGTGCGGCCTGTCTGTATTAACATGTGTGATATTACACTGTGCGGCCCTCTGTATTACATGTGTGATATTACACTGTGCGGTGTCTGTATTACATTGTGTGATATTACACTGTGCTGGTGTCTGTATTACATGTGTGATATTACACTGTGCGGCCTGTGCTGTATTACATGTGTGATATTACACTGTGCGGTGTCTGTATTACATGTGTGATATTACACTGTGCTGGTGTCTGTATTACATGTGTGGATATTACACTGTGCGGTGTCTGTATTACATGTGTGATATTACACTGTGCGGCCTCTGTATTACATGTGTGATATTACACTGTGCGGTGTCTGTATTACATGTGTGATTACACTGTTGTCTGTATTACATGTGTGATATTACACTGTGCAGCCTCTGTATTACATGTGTGATATTACACTGTGCAGCCTCTGTATTACATGTGTGATATTACACTGTGCGGATGTCTGTATTACATGTGTGATATTACACTGTGCATCCTCTGTATTACATGTGTGATATTACACTGTGCGGTGTCTGTATTACATGTGTGATATTACACTGTGCGGTGTCTGTATTACATGTGTGATATTACACTGTGCGGTGTCTGTATTACATGTGTGATATTACACTGTGCGGTGTCTGTATTACATGTGTGATATTACACTGTGCGGTGTCTGTATTACATGTGTGATATTACACTGTGCAGCCTCTGTATTACATGTGTGATATTACACTGTGCGGCCTCTTTATTACATGTGTGATATTACAATGTTCGGTGTCCATACCAACTGCCCATCACAGCTCTCTACAACTCCTTCCTCATCACTCTCTACAACAGGGATCAGCAGTCTTTTGTACTCCAGTTATTCTAAAACTACAACTCCCAGAATACTCCTTTTACTTCTGTGGGAGATACAAGACCTGCCGAGTGAGTGTGCATGCTGGGAGTTGAGTTTCAGAGCAGCTGTGGACGGTGGCTGAACCTTGATCTACTCTTCCGTCATCTCCCTCTACAGCTCCTCCCTTATCTCCCTCTACAACTCCTCCCTCATCTCCCTCTATAGCTCCTCCCTCATCTCCCTCTATAACTCCTCCCTCATCTCCATCTACAGCTCCTCCCTCATCTCCCTCTTTAACTCCTCCCTCATCTCCCTCTACAACTGCCCCCTCATCGACCTCTACATCTCCTTCCTTATCTCCCTCTACAACTCCTCCCTCATCTCCCTCTACAACTACTCCCTCATCTCCCTCTACAACTGCCCCCTCATCGACCTCTACATCTCCTTCCTTATCTCCCTCTACAACTCCTCCCTCATCTCCCTCTACAGCTCCTCCCTCATCTCCCTCTTTAACTCCTCCCTCATCTCCCTCTACAACTGCCCCCTCATCGACCTCTACATCTCCTCCCTCATCTTCCTCTACAACTGCCCCCTTACTCCCTCTACAACTCCTCCCCCATCTCCTTCTACAACTGCTCCCTCATCTCCCTCTACAACTCCTCCCTCATCTTCTACAACTCCCCCCTCATCTTCTACAACTCCTCCCTCATCTCCCTCTACAACTCCTCCCTCATCTCCCTCTACAACTCCTCCCTCATCTCCCTCTACAACTCCTCCTCATCTCCCTCTACAGCTTCCCCTCATCTCCCTCTACAACTGCCCCCTTACCTCCCGCTACAACTCCTCCCCCATCTCCTTCTACAAATCCTCCCTCATCTCCCTCTACAACTCCTCCTCATCTTCTACAACTCCCCCTCATCTTCTACAACTCCTCCCTCATCTCCCTCTACAACTCCTCCCTCATCTCCCTCTACAACTGCTCCCTCATCTCCCTCTACAACTCCTCCTCATCTCCTTCTACACTGCTCCCTCATCTCCTCTACAATCTCCTCTCTCATCTTCTACAACTCCTCCCTCATCTCCCTCTACAACTGCTCCCTCATCTCCCTCTACAACTCCTCCCTCATCTCCTTCTACAACTGCTCCCTCATCTCCCTCTACAACTCCTCTCTCATCTTCTACAACTCCTCCCTCATCTCCCTCTACAACTGCTCCCTCATCTCCCTCTACAACTGCTCCCTCATCTCCCTCTACAGCTCCTCCCTCATCTTCCTCTACAACTCCTCCCTCATCTCCCTCTAGAACTCCTCCCTCATCTCCCTCTACAAGTCCTCCCTCATCACTTTTTAAAGGGCCAGGACTTTCACTTTTAACCTTTGGTTATTATTTCTATGATTGAAGAACATTTTTGGGTTTATTTTCCTTTTTTAAGACTTTTGTGTCCCCAGCGTTGCTGCCTTCCTCTTTCTTTTCCGTAGAGCTCTTGGTGCCTTTTCACTACCTTCCTGTCTTAGTAATTATGTTATGTTCATTATGTTTTCCTGTTCCCAACCTTTTTATTCCCATAAGGTAGGTACCTGTCACAATGAAGATTGAGGATGCTTTTAGCCACCTGCCATGTAGTGTAAGTGCTCTTATTTTTCAGGACATTGTCCCATTCCTGTGATTTAGGAGGGCATTTATACCCCAGCGACTCCCCCTCATATCTCAGACAAGTATTCCTGGTCTTAGCCAGAAAAGTTGTTTACCGTCCAATGTGATGGGGAGTTAGTAGAAGATGAGGTTCATCCCACTGTCCTCCACCACCACCTCCAACAAAAACTTTTATTTTGGAAGAAGGAGTCATGCTGTAGAGACCCCATCATTCCAAGAGATAAGTCCTGGATTGGGAAGAATATAGGACTGTATAATGAGCGTGCTGTGCTGATGGTGCTCATGTATTGGTGATTTCCCTGCAGATACACAGACTGTGCTGGACCTGATGGAGCACACCTTGGCCCTCGATGACGCTCTACGAGTTAAAGCTGAGAATCTTATCCGCATTTTCCAGAGTAACTTGTTCCAGGCTCTGCTGGGTAAGAGAACCCACATCAGGTATTGATTGCTAGAGATTCGGGAGGGCATTGTGCATGGCAGTGGGTGCAGGTGACATTATCAACATTCAGTCGAGGTGTATCGGGGTGTTAGATGTTGGGGGGGGCACATACTTGTTCTGACTTAGCACCTAATTCTCCTTTGTGCAGATATTCAGGAATATTACGAGGTGATGCTTACCTGCAACCCACCGGTGTCGTTCAGCAGAATCTCCAGTGACAGAGTGAGTAGATGCTGCATTTATGGGGCATTTATGATGGAGAACGTTCTGGGCAGAGGGCAGTCCTCCTCAGATTGTCCGGTGATACGTGGTGGACACCAGTCATCTCATTGCCAGTAGAAATGTGTCACTTTTGGAAGTGGCGTCTCCACTCATTGACTACCATGTATGAATATGTATGGCCACAAATATCACAGTAGAACGTCCTCTACAAAGAATCAGAAGTGACAGCATTTCTGGGATCCCACTAGAGGAGGACGAGGCCTTCTGTTACTTGACTGGAGACCCTTCTGTCCTCAAGACATCTGAGATCCTTCACCTGCAAGAAGCTCCTTACCTCACGTCCTTCCTCATGAGGACAGAACTACAGACTTATTTACTTCCCCATAAACCCTGTTTGAGAGTGAACTTCTAGTCTACCGAGAAGACTTAAAGAGGACCCATTCTCACCATTGAGCATACTAAGTTATGTTACACCAGGGAGGAGGCACAAATCAAATCTGTAGGAGTTGGAGATGTTATCTGTATAGTCATTTTACTCTTTAAGTGCTCTGGGGAGCAGGAGAATCCTTTCCACTGTCCGCCTACCACAGATGACTCCATGTACCATGTCTGTAGTCACAGAGGAGAGTTCTTTCCACTGTCCACCTACCACGGATGACTCTATGTCACCATGTCTGTAGTCACAGAGGAGAGTCCTTTCCACTGTCCGCCTACCACAGATGACTCTATGTACCATGTCTGTAGTCACAGAGGAGAGTCCTTTCCACTGTCCACCTACTGTACCACAGATGACTCCATGTACCATGTCTGTAGTCACAGAGGAGAGTCCTTTCCACTGTCCACCTACCACAGATGACTCCATGTACCCATGTCTGTAGTCACAGAGGAGAGTCCTTTCCACTGTCCACCCTACCACAGATGACTCCATGTACCATGTCACCATGTCTGTAGTCACAGAGGAGAGTCCATTCCACTGTCCACCTACCACAGATGACTCCATGTCACCATGTCTGTAGTCACAGAGGAGAGTCCATTCCACTGTCCACCTACACAGATGAGTCCATGCACCATGTCTGTAGCCACAGAGGAGAGTCCTTTCCACTGTCCACCTACCACAGATGAGTCCATGTACCATTTCGCCATGTCTGTAGTCACAGAGGAGAGTCCTTTCTACTGTCCACCCTACCACCAGATGCGTCCATGTACCATGTCTGTAGTCACGGAGGAGAGTCCTTTCCACTGTCCACCTACCACAGATGCGTCCATGTACCATGTTGTAGTCACGGAGGAGAGTCCTTTTCCACTGTCCACCTACCACAGATGAGTCATGTACCATGTCTGTAGTCACAGAGGAGAGTCCTTTCCGCTGTCCACCTACCACAGATGACTCCGTGTCACCATGTCTGTAGCCACAGAGGAGAGTCCTTTTCAACTGTCCACCTACCACAGATGCGTCCATGTACCATGTCTGTAGTCACAGAGGAGAGTCCTTTCTGCTGTCCACCTACCACAGATGACTCCATGTCACAATGTCTGTAGTCACAGAGGAGAGTCCTTTCCACTGTCCACCTACCACAGATGAGTCCATGTACCATGTCTGTAGTCACAGAGGAGAGTCCTTTCCGCTGTCCACCTACCACAGATGAGTCCATGTACCATGTCTGTAGTCACAGAGGAGAGTCCTTTCCGCTGTCCACCTACCACAGATGAGTCCATGTACCATTTCACCATTGGGGGTGCTATCTCTGCTAGGGAAGAGAGCACCTTAATCGGCATGAGGAGATTTATAGGCCATACATGCTCCTCTGGAATTCTGGGTAAAAAGGGATGCAAATGAACTCCTAACAAGCTCCGCCTATGATACCACCATCGGTCGTATAAATCAACGTTCAGCCCTTTAAATAGACTTCGAAACATGAGTTGGATGTTAGATAAGCCAGTATCTCATCTGCAGACAGCTGTGTCAGGGTGATTGCTCCTCATCAGTGCGGAGAATACTGGCTTAACTGGGTAAGAGGCCTAGGTCGGGATTTGGTGGTTCCATCTCTCCTTGGGTAGAATCTTTGTGAATAAGAGCAGCATCACAAGAGTTCCTTCTGTCTCTCCCCTGTCTCTTCTCTCTCTCTCTCTTTCTGTGTCTCTTCTCTCTCCTCTTTACTTTCTCTGCCTTGTATCTCTCCTCTATGTCCATTCTCCCTCCTATGTCTTATAGTCGTATTGGTTCCTTCTCTCTTTCTATTCTCAGTCAATTCTTTTTCTCCTCTTTGTCTCATCGCATTCTGTATCTTCTTTGTGTCTCTTCTTTGCGCCTTTTATCTCTACTGTGTACCTCTTCTCTTTCTCTATCTCTTCTCTCTCTTTCTCTACCTATTCTCTCTCTTTCTCTACCTATTCTCTCTCTTTCACTACCTCTTCTCTCTCTTTCTCTACCTCTTCTCTCTCTTTCTCTACCTTTTCTCTCTCTTTCTCTACCTCTTCTCTGTTTTTCTCTACCTCTTCTCTCTAACTCTTCTCTCTTTCTCTACCTCTTCTCTTTCTTTACCTCTTCTCTTTTTTTCTCTACCTCTTCTCTGTCTTTATCTACCTCTTCTCTCTACCTCTTCTCTCTACCTCTTCTGTTTCTCTACCTCTTCTCTTTTTTTCTCTACCTCTTCTCTGTCTTTCTCTACCATCTTCCCTCTACCTCTTCTCTCTCTTTCTCTACGTCTTCTCTTTCTCTCCTCTTCTCTCTCTTTCTCTACCTCTTCTCTGTCTTTCTCTACCTCTTCTCTCTACCTCTTCTCTCTCTTCTCTTTCTCTACCTCTTCTCTTTCTCTAACCTCTTCTCTTTTTTTCTCTAACCTCTTCTCTGTCTTTCTCTACCTCTTTTCTCTACCTCTTCTCTCTCTTTCTTTAACCTCTTCTCTTTCTATACCTCTTCTCTTTTTTCTCTACCTCTTCTCTATCTTTCTCTACCTCTTCTCTCTCTCTACCTCTTCTCTCTCTCTACCTCTTCTATCTCTCTCTTTACGTCTTCTCTCTCTTTCTCTACCTCTTCTATCTCTTTCTCTACCTCTTCTCTTTCTATACCGCTTCTCTCTCTCTACCTCTTCTATCTCTCTCTTTACCTCTTCTCTCTCTCTTTCTCTACCTCTTCTATCTCTTTCTCTACCTCTCTCTCCGTTCTCATACCTCTTCTCTCTCATTCTCTACCTCTTCTCTCTGTTTCTCTACCTCTCTCTCTTTCTCTACCTCTTCTGTCGCTTTCTTTCTCTAGCTCTTCTCTCTCTTCTCTCTTATGTCTGCTCTATGTCTCTTCTCCCTACTCTGTTTCTTAGCCACAGTGTCTTTGTGCGTTAGGAGCAGTATCATTCAGTTCCTTCTGTCTGTCTCTTCTGTCTATGTTCCTCTCCTTTTTCTGTCTCTTCTCTGTCCTCTCTATTTCTTCACTTTCTCTGTCTCTTCTCCCTTCTGTGTCTCTTCTCTTTTCACTTTTTTTTGTCTCTTCTCTCTTTTCTGTGTCTCTTCTCCATCTTCTGTCTCTTCTCTCTCCTCACAGTGTCTTCATCCATAAGACAGCATTGTGTGGTCTCCTTCTGTTTCTTCTCTCTCCTCTGCGTCTCTTCTCTCTCCTCTGCGTCTCTCTCTTCCTCCTCTGCATCTCTCTCTTCCTCCTCTGCATCTCTCTCTCCCTCCTGTGCATCTCTCTCTCCCTCCTCTGTCTTTTCTCTCTGCTCTGTGTCTCTTCTCTTTCTGTCTCTTCTCTCTCCGCTGTGTCTCTTCTCTTTCTGTCTCTTCTCTCCTCCTCTGTGTCTCTTCTCTTTCTGTCTCTTCTCTCTCCTCTGTGTCTCTTCTCTTTCTGTCTCTTCTCTCTCCTCTGTGTCTCTTCTCTTTTCTGTCTCTTCTCTGTCCTCTGTCACAGTGTCTTCATTAGTAAGCACATCATTGTTTGGATTCCTTCTGTCTCTCTCTCCACTCTGTCTCTTCTCTCTCCTCCGTGTTTCATCTCTCTTCTCTTTCCTATATTGTTTTCTCTCCTCTGTGTCTCTTCTCTCTCCTCTGTGTCTCTTCTCTCTCCTCTCTGTCTCTTCTCTTTGCTCTCTGTCTTCTTCTCCATCCTCTGTCTCTGTCTCTTCTTCATTCTCTGTCTCTGCCTCTTCTCCATCCTCTGACTCTTCTCCATATTCTGTCTCTTCTCCGTCCTCTGGTGTCTTCTCTCTACTCTCTGTCTCTACTCCGTCCTCTGTATCTGTCTCTTCTCTGTCCTCTGTCTCTTCTCCGTCTTCTGTCTCTTCTCCGTCCTCTGTCTCTTCTCTCTGTCTCTTCTCCGTCCTCTGTCTCTGCCTCTTCTTCATCCTCTAACTCTTCTTCCATATTCTGTCCTTCCATCTCCTCCTGTCTCTTCTGGGTGTGTCTTCTCTCTACTCTCTCTGTCTCTTCTCCCATTCTTGTCTCTTCTCCATCCTCTGTCTCTGTCTCAACTCCGTCCTCTGTCTTTTCTCTATTCTCTGTCTCTTCTCTGTGTCTCTTCTCTGTCCTCTTCCTCTTCTGCATCTCTGTCTCTTCTCCGTCTCGTCTCTGACTCTTCTCCGTTTCTGGTCTCTGACTCTTCTCCATCCTCTGTCTCTTCTCTAATCTTCTTTGTCCTCTCTGTTTCTTCTCCGTCCTCTGTTGTCTTTCTCCCTTCTCTGTCTCTCTTTCTCTTCTCCATCTTTTATCTTCTGTCTTCTTTCTCTCTCCCTCTCTGTCTCTTCTTTATCCTCTCTGTCTCTGCTCTGTCCTCTGTCTTCCTCTCTGTCTCTTCTCTCTGTTTCTTCTCTGTCTTCTCTGTCTCCTCTCCGTCCTCTTTCTCTTCTCCTTCTCTGTCTCTTCTCCATCTTCTGTCTCTTATGTCTCTTCTGTGTCTCTTATCTCTTCTCCCTTCTCTGTCTCTTCTCCATCTTCTGTCTCTTATGTCTCTTCTGTGTCTCTTATCCGTCCTCTCTCTTTCCCTCCTCTGTCTCTTCTCCCTCCTCTGTCTATTCTCCCTACTCTGTCTTTTCTTGTCTCTCCTCTCTGTCTTTTCGTTCTCTTCTCTGTCTCTTCTCCGTCCTCTGTCTCTTCTCTCTGTCTCTTTCTGTCCTCTCTGTCTCTTCTTTCTCCTGTCTCTTCTCCATCCTCTGTCTCTTCTCCTCTCTACTCTCTCCGTTTCTCTATCCTCTCTGTCTCTTCTCCTCTCTGTTCTTGTCCGTCCTTTGTCTCTTCTGTCTGTCCTCTGTCTCTTCTCTGTTGTTCTCTCTCTTCTTCTGTCTCTTCTCTCTGTCTCTTCACTCTGTCTCTTCTTCTCTCTCCTCTCCCTGTCTCTTCTCTCTGTCCCTTCTCTCTCCTCTCTGTCTCTACTCTACTCTCTCTTCTCTGTCCTTGTCTCTTCTCTGTCTCTTCTCTCTCCTCTCTGTCTCTCTTCTCCTCTTTCTCTCTGTCTCTCTTCTCTCTCTCTCTCTCTCTCTCTCTTTCTGTCTCTTCTCTCTGTCTCTTCTTCTCTCTTCTCTCTTCCCTCTCTGTCCTTTCTCTCTCCTCTCTGTTTCTTCTTTCTCCTGTCTCTTCTGTCTCTTCTCTCTCCTCTCTGTCTCTTTCTCATCCTCTGTCCCTTTTCTCTACTTTCTGTCTCTTCTCTCTCCTCTCTGTCTCTCTCCATCCTCTGTCCCTTCTCTCTCCTTTCTGTCTCTTCTCTCTGTCCTTCTTCTCTCTCTGTCTCTTCTCTCTATTTCTTCTCTCTGTCCCTTCTCTCTTCGCTCTGTCTCTTCTCTCTGTCCTTCTCTCTGTCTCTTCTCCATCCTCTGTCCCTTCTCTCTCCTTCTGTCTCTTCTCTCTGTCCCTTCTCTCTCCTCTCTGTCTCTTCTCCATCCTCTGTCCTTCTCTCTTCTTTCTGTCTCTTCTCTCTGTCCCTTCTCTCTTCTCTCTGTCTCTTCTCTCTCTCTCTGTCTCTCTCCATCCTATGTCCCTTCTCTCTCCTTTCTGTCTCTTTCCTCTGTCCCTTCTCTCTCTCTATGTCTATTCTCTCTGTCTCTCCTCTCTGTCTCTTCTCTCTCCTCTCTGTCTCTTCTCCATCCTCTGTCCCTTCTCTCTCCTTTCTCTCTCTTCTCTCTGTCCCTTCTCTCTCCTTTTTGTCTCTTCTCTCTGTCTCTTCTCTCTCCTTTCTGTCTCTTCTCTCTGTCCCTTCTCTCTTCGCTCTGTCTCTTCTCTCTGTCCCTTTCTCTCTTCGCTCTGTCTCTTCTCTCTGTCTCTTCTCTCTCCTCTCTGTCTCTTCTCCATCCTCTGTCCCTTCTCTCTCCTTTCTGTCTCTTCTCTGTGTCCTTCTCTCTCCTTTTTGTCTCTTCTCTCTGTCTCTTCTCTCCTTTCTGTCTCTTCTCTCTGTCCCTTCTCTCTGTCTCTTCTCTCTCCTCTCTGTCTCTTCTCCATCCTCTGTCCCTTCTCTCTCCTTTCTGTCTCTTCTCTGTGTCCCTTCTCTCTCCTTTTTGTCTCTTCTCTCTTCTCCGTTCTCTCTTCTCTCTCTGTCTTCTCTCTCCTCTCTGTCTCTTCTCCATCCTCTGTCCCTTCTCTCTCCTTTCTGTCTCTTCTCTGTGTCCCTTCTCTCTGTCTCTTCTCTCTCCTCTCTGTCTCTTCTCCATCCATTGTCCCTTCTCTCTCCTTTCTGTCTCTTCTCTCTGTCCCTTCTCTCTGTCTCTTCTCTCTCCTCTCTGTCTCTTCTCCATCCTCTGTCCCTTCTCTCTCCTTTCTGTCTCTTCTCTGTGTCCCTTCTCTCTCCTTTTTGTCTCTTCACTCTGTCCCTTCTCCCTTCTTCTCTTCTCTCTGTCTCTTCTCCATCCTCTCTGTCCCTTCTCCCTCCTCTCTGTTTCTTCTCTCTAGTTCTTCTCTCTGTCCCTTCTCTCTTCTCTCTGTCCCTTCTCTCTCCTCTCTGTCTCTTCTCCGTCCTCTGTCTCTTCTCCCTCCTCTGTCTCTTAGTCACAGTGTCTTCGTGAGTAAGAGCAGCATCGCGTGGGTTCCTTCTCTCTGTCTCTCTCTCCACCCCCATCTCTCTCTTGCTCTCTGTTCAGCTGTCTCTCCTCCCTCTGCCCTCCTCCCTCTTTCCCTGCAGAAGGCTGCAGGCTGCTTTCTTCCACACAAGACCCTCTCTCCTCTCTCTCTCCCTCCGTCTCTCCCCGTCCTCACCCTGTTTTCCCTTCCCCTCTCTCTATCCTCCCACACCGGACGGACGGACAGACAGGAGGCCGGGTGTGGGGGGAGGGAGGGGTGTTCCTGCAGTGATTTTGGATGTGGTTAAGCAGCGGAGGTGACCATGATTGCCTGTGTATTGTCACCACTAAGGTAAGACCCCCGGTGACCCCCCCGGCCGCCGCACTGTGTGTATGGATGCATGGAGAGATGATGGCAGCCCCCGTGTGTGGAGAGAACCTGCATGGTCCCACATTCATGGAGAGCGGTCCTTATATATCTATAGGGGAGATGCTGTATATACAGCAGCTGCTCACATGTATCATATGTGCAGAGATAGGACAGGCCGCTGGCCGTGGTGCTGAGCCTCAGACAGCCCACTATACCGCGGGGTATGGACAGCAGCCGTACAGCCCCACTATACGCCGGGGTATGGACAGCACGCGGGTATGGACAAGCAGCCGTACAGCCCCACTATACCACCGGGTATGGACAGCAGCCGTACAGCCACTATACCCGCCGGGTATGGATAAGCAGCCGTACAGCCCCACTATACCGCCGGGGTATGGACAGCAGCCGTACAGCCCCACTATACTGCCGGGTATGGACAGCAGCCGTACAGCCCACTATACGCCGGGGTATGGAAGCAGCCGTACAGCCCCACTATACCGCCGGGGTATGCCAGCCGTACAGCCCCAGCCGGGTATGGACAGCAGCCGTACAGCCCCACTATACCGCCGGGTATGGACAGCAGCCGTACAGCCCACTATAACGCCGGGGTATGGACAGCAGCCGTACAGCCCCCACTATACCGCCGGGGTATGGACAGCAGCCGTACAGCCCCACCTACCCGGGTATGGACAGCAGCCGTACAGCCCCCACTATACCCGGGTATGGACAGGGTATGGACAGCCGCACCCCTATACGCCGGGGTATGGACAGCCCCAGCCACTATACCGCCGGGTATGGGACAGAACCCGTACAGCCCCCTATACCACCGGGTATGACAGCACCGTACAGCCCACTATCCGCCGGGGTATGGACAGCAGCCGTACAGCCCCACTATACCACCGGGTATGGACAGCAGCCGTACAGCCCCACTATACCACGGTATGGACAGCAGCCGTACAGCCCCACTATACCACCGGGTATGGACAGCAGCCGTACAGCCCCACTATATCGCCGGGTATGGACAGCACCGTACAGCCCACTATTCCGCCGGGTATGGTCAGCAGCCGTACAGCCCCACTATACCGCCGGGGTATGGACAGCAGCCGTAACAGCCCCACTAATACCTATGGACAGCAGCCCGTACAGCCTTAGTATGGACAGCACCCGTACACCCCACTATACCAGCGTACGCCCCACTATACGCCGGGGTAATGGACAGCAACCCGTACAGCCCCTATACCGCCGGGGTATGGACAGCAGCCGTACAGCCCCACTATAACGCACGGGGTATGGACAGCAGCCGTACAGCCCCTATACACCGGTATGGACAGCAGCCTACTATACTGCCGGGGTATGGACAGCAGCCGTACAGCCCACTATACCACCGGGTATGGACAGCAGCCGTACAGCCCCACTATACCGCAGGGTATGGACAGCACCCGTACAGCCGCACTATACCGCCAGGGTATGACAGCAGCCGTACAGCCCCACTATACCACCGGGTATGGACGCACCCGTACAGCCACTATATCGGGGGTATGGACAGCCCGTACAGCCTCTCTATACTATGGACAGCAGCCGTACACTATACCGCCGGGTATGGACAGCAGCCGTCAGCCCCACTATAACCGCCGGGGTATGGACAGCAGCCGTACAGCCCCACTATACCGCGGTATGGACAGCAGCCGACAGCCCAGTCCACCGGTATGGACAGCAGCCGTAGCCCCCCACTATACCACCGGGTATGGACAGCAGCCATACTGCCTTCTATACCGCCAGGGTATGGACAGCAGCCGTACAGCCCACTATACTGCCGCGGTATGGACCGCAGCCGTACAGCCTCTCTATACCGCCTGAGTATGGACAGCAGCCGTACAGCACTTCTATACGCCAGGGTATGGACAGCAGCCGTACAGCCCCTCTATACACCGGGTATGGACAGCAGCCGTACACCCTCTATACCGCCGGGGTATGGACAGCAGCCGTACAGCCTCTCTATACCGCCAGGGTATGGACAGCAGCAGTACAGCTCTCTAATACCGCCGGGGTATGGACCGCAGCCGACAGCCTACTACTCTATACTGCCGGGGTATGGACAGCAGCCGTACAGCCTCTCTATACTATGGACTACAGCCTCTCTATACGCCGGGTATGGACCGCAGCCGTACAGCCCCACTATACCGCGGGTATGGACCGCAGCCGTATAGCACTTCTATACGCCAGGGTTATGGACAGCAGCCGTACAGCCTCTCTATACCGCCAGGGTATGGACAGCATCCGACAGCCTCTCTATACCGCCAGGGTATGGACAGCATCGTACAGCCTCTCTTATACCTCCGGGGTATGGACAGCAGCCGTACAGCCCCCCCACTATACCGCCGGGGTATGGACAGCAGCCGTACAGCTCTTTACCTCATGACCATATGTATGACCTGTGTCTACTGCTATTTACCTGTATACAGAACATGTACATATATATCACCTGTGTACACATATATATCGTATATGTATACCATTATATACCTGTACTGCTATATACCATACTGACTCCATGTACATATATATAACCTGTGTCCACTATATACCTGTATACTAATGTACCCTGTGTCCACCTGTATGTAATATATATAACTGTGTCCACCGTATATACACTGTACATGTATATACTGTGTCCACCGCTATATACACCTGTATACTGACTCCATGTACATATATATCACCTGTGTCCACCGCTATATACCTGTATACTGACTCCATGTACATATATATAACCTGTGTCCACTGCTATATACCTGTATACTGACTCCATGTACATATATATCACCTGTGTCCACTGCTATATACCTGTATACTGACTCCATGTACATATATATCACCTGTGTCCTCCACTATATACCTGTATACTGACTCCATGTACATATATATAACCTGTGTCCACCGCTATATACCTGTATACTGACTCCATGTACATGTATATACTGTGTCCACCGCTATATACCTGTATACTGACTCCATGTACATATATATACCTGTGTCTCCACTATATACCTGTATACTGATCCATCTACATATATATAACCTGTGTCCGTATAATACCTGTATACTGACTCCATGTACATATATATCACCTGTGTCCACCGCTATATACCTGTATACTGACTCCATGTACATATATATCACCTGTGTCCACCGCTATATACCTGTATACTGACTCCATGTACATATATATCACTGTGGTCTACCATATATACCTATACTACTGACTCCATGTACATATATATCACCTGTACCACCGCTATATACCTGTATACTGACTCATCTACATATATATCACCTGTGTCCACTGCTATAATACCTGTATACTGACTCATGTACATACATATCACTGTGTCCACCGCTATATACCTGTATACTGACTCCATGTACATATATATCACCTGTGTCCACCGCTATATACCTGTATACTGACTCCATGTACATATATATCACCTGTGTCCACCGCTATATACCTGTATACTGACTCCATGTACATATATATCACCTGTGTCCACCGCTATATACCTGTATACTGACTCCATGTACATATATATCACCTGTGTCCACCGCTATATACCTGTATACTGACTACATGTACATATATATCACCTGTGTCTACCATATACCTCTATACTGACTCCATGTATATAATCACCTGTACCCACCGCTATACTGTATACCTCATCTACATATATATCACTGTGTCACGCTATTACCTGTATACTGACTACATGTACATATATATCACCTGTGTCCACCGCTATATTACCTGTATACTGACTCCATGTACATATATATTCACTGTGTCCACCGCTATATACTGTATACTGACTCCATGTACATATATATTACCTGTGTCCACCGCTATATACCTGTATACTGATCCATGTAC
>ONZH01011114.1:0-42130 GCA_900303285.1 Rhinella marina
AAATGATCACTAGAACTGTGAGCAAAATCCCCAGAACCACACGGGGGGACCTAGTGAATGACCTGCAGAAAGCTGGGACCAACGTAACAAAGGCTAACGTCAGTAACACACTACGCCACCAGGGACTCAGATCCTGTGGTGCCAGACGTGTCCCCCTGCTTAAGCCAGTACATATCCGGGCCCGTCTGAAGTTTGCTAGAGAGCATTTGGATGTTCCAGAAGAGTACTGGGTGAATGTCATATGGTCAGATGAAACCAAAGTAGAACTGTTTGGTAGAAACACAACTCATCATGTTTGGAGGAGAGTGAATGCTGAGTTGCATCCAAAGAACACCATACCTACTGTGAAGCTTGGGGGTGGCAACATCATGCTTTGGGGCTGTTTCTCTGCAAAGGGACCAGGACGACTGATCCGTGTACATGAAAGAATGAATGGCGCCATGCAGTGCCGGGACTAGGCAGTTTGGTGCCCTAGGCAAAGTAGTCAAATGGCGCCCCCCAAATTGTCCCCGCCGATTATTATAAGCCCCTCCTAAATATAATAGGCCACTCCCAGCAAACACTGTACAGCTGAAATGATATTGTTGAGTCCCGCCTGTGTACATCATACAGAGAGGGGAGGACGTGTCCTGGCTGCACTGCCTGCCTCACATTATACAATAGACAGCAGCAGGCTACAGCAAGGAAGCTCCTTCCCTCTCCTCAGATCCTGCTCAAGGCCTGTGGTTCCCCACCACCATCTGCCACCCACCCATGACCTGCTGCCCCCCTTGGCTGTCCTCACCCAGCTCTGAATCCTCCTTCTGCAAATGGCAGAGGGAGGAGCCGGAGCATCTCTCCTACATAGCGCCCCATACCTCTTACATCCAGTGATGTCACCTTTGTTGTAGACGTTCTCTTTCCTCATCTTCTCCTTTCGGACCAGACCGCCATGAAGATTTTTCAGCCATCTCTCGTATCTGCAGAGATACAAACAGACATTAGTTTCCCACATTTCCATCATCTTCACATCTTCTGAACACCTCATCCTGCCACCCCCAATACTGTGCCCCCTAATACTATACTGCAGAAACTGTCCCCTGAAAAATACAACTACCACACAGATAGTGCCCCCTACAACAATTATTGGCACAGAGTCCCCTAAAAAATAATTGCGTCTGGACACTAATAGTATAAAGATAATGTCCCCCCAAAAATAATTGTGCTAAATTGATACTGTGCCAGGGTGCCCCCCAAAGTAACAGTGCTCCCCAAAATCCCACCAATAGAAATAATTATCTGCCAGAGCACACTTAATAGTAATGCCCCCATAGTGCCCATACTAGACATTGTGTTCCCCATAGTCCCCAGTAGTAGTAAAGCTCACCATAATACCCCCAAGTAGTAATAATTCACCTTGTAATATGACAGAACAAGAAATACCCCCGCTTAGTGCCTGCAGTTGAGCTAATGTCCCCATAATGTATGCCAGTATAAAATACCCCTATATAGTGCCCCAGTAAATGCCCCCATAGTGTCCCCCATAATATGCCAGTAAAAAATGCCCCTTCTTGCTGCCCCCACCAGATGCCCCTATAGTGCTCCTCTCCCCCATAATGTGCCAGTAAAAATTGCCCCCTTAGTGCCAGATGCCATAGTACCCCCTATAATGTGCCAGTAAAAAATGCCCCTTCTTGCTGCCCCCACCAGATGCCCCTTTAGTGCTCCTCTCCCCCATAATGTGCCAGTAAAAAATGCCCCCTTAGTGGCAGATGCCATAGTACCCCCTATAATGTGGCAGTAAAAAATGCCCCTTTAGAGTTACCAAATGCCCCCCATAGTGCCCCAAAATAATGCCCCTATAGTGCCACCAGATGCCCCATAATGCCTCCCATAATGTGCCAGTAAAAATGCCCCCTTAGTGCCAGAAGCCATAGTGCCCCCTATAATGTGCCTGTAAAAATGCCCCTATAGAGCCACCAGATTCCCCCATAGTGCCCCCAAATGATGCCCCTATAGTGCTCCACTCCCCCATACTGCCCCCCAAAAATGCCACCAGATGCCCCATAGTGCCGCTCTCCCCTATAGTGTCTCCCATGTGCCTATAAAAAATGCCCCCTTATTGCCACCAGATGCCGTAGTGCCCTCATAATGTGCCAACAAAAAAGGCCTCTTAGAGCCCTCATAGTGCTCCCCTCCCTCATAGTGCCCCTATAGTGCCACCAGATGCCCCATAGTCCAGCTCTCCCCTATATTGCCCCCCCATAATGTGCCCAAAAATAGGCCCCCAGATACCCCCACAGTGCTCCTCTCCCCCATGGTGCCCCCCTCCCCCCTTAATGTGCCAGTAAGAAATGCCCCAGTAAATAGGCCAGTGAGAAATTGCCAGCAGGTGCCCCCTATAATATGGCATCTATTTAAAAAAAAAAAAAAAAAACAGAAAAAAACAAACAAACCACTAATACTTACCTCCATCAGCAGCAATGAGGTGCAGGCCTCTTCCAGCCTGTGTCCCGCGATGTGTGCTCAGGGCCGGCCTTTGGGGTGTGCGACCCGTGCAGTTGCACAGGGCGCTTCACTCCCGGCCAGTTAAGTGGGCGCCCTGCCAGAGCAGTTGGCCTTTTTCTTTTTTTTTGTTGTCATATCTTGACCCCTATAACTTTTTGGTATTTATGTGTACGGAGCTCTATGGGGGCTCATTTTTTGCGGGGCGATCTGAAGTTTTTATTGATACCATTCTGGGGTGTGTATGACTTTTTGATCACTTTTTATTTAATTTTTTTTAGAAAAAAAAGCGACAAAAAACTGTCATCGCCATTTGGAAGCTTTTTTTCCGCCACACAATTCGCCGTATTGGATTTTTTTTTTTTATATTTTAAAAGTACGGGCGTTTTCGGTCAAGGTGATACCCATGATGTCTATATTTATTGTTATTTAGGTATTTATTTTTTAATTATACGGAAAGGGGGGTGATTTGAACTTCTATATATTTTTTATTTTTTATATATTTTTTAACATTTTTTTAAAATTTTTTAATGATTATTTTTAAGCTCAAATATGAGCTAATATATTGTGTTTTTTTTTTCTTTATGAGCAATCAGGGATTTACTAGATGGAGATAAATCCAAAAATTGCTCATTTCTTATCCTGGCCTGCCATCTAGTGGCCAGAATAAGAATTGCAGTTTGAAAACTGTAATCCTCACCAGCGAGGATTACAGTTTTCATATGGTGTACAGACACTCCGATTGGCCACTCGGGGCATCTGTACACCACCCGGAAGCGTACGCTTCCAGGTTCAGACGCATCCTGATGCCGTGATCATGGCATCAGAAGGCCCAAGAAGACGCCGCCGATGGCGGTAAGTAGCGGCAAGTCTCTGCTGTTAGAAACAGCAGAGACTTGCCGTCCATGACGCCCGCCGCACGGGCGTCATGTCCCCGCACCACACCAGCGCCGTACATATACGGCGCTGATCGGGAAGGGGTTAATAAATTAGAGACTCTTGGCAAATACATTTTGTACAAAATTATCTGAGCCCATTCACCAAATCGTCAAGGTGTTCTCTGCAGAATGGGAACCTAACACTATCTCCTACCTGTTATGTGCCAGACTGGGCTTCCATATAATCAGGGGGTGTTTTGTTCCACATGCATGCTGTATCCACTCTGGCTTTTGCCATATGGTGACTAGTATAATGGAAATAAAAAATAAAAATCACCTCACGTCCCAAAAACAAATTGATTGAAAAGTGATCAAAAAGTCATACACACTCCTAAATGATGTCAAAACTCCACATCGGCCCACAAAAATGAGTCCTCATACAGCTCCATAGATATAAAAAAGTTATGGGGGTCAGAATATGGGGATGAAAAACTGTCCAAAGTTATTTTTTTCACTAATAAAACACAAGAAAAAACTATATAAATGTGGTATTGCCATCATCATACGGACATAAAGAATGAAGGGCACAGATCATTTTACTACATGCTATATAAACAAAACCAAAAAATTGGTGGCAGAATTGTGCTTTTTTTCCAACTCCACCCCATTTGGAATTTAAAAGTTATGGCAACAGGAAGACAGGGAGTAAAAAATGAAAGTGCACTATACAGTGTACTGCAGTGTATTGTAGAGGCCTCAGACACACTGGATCTTCAAGAACCAAGTGGGTCTGGGTCAAAAAAAGTAAAAAAAAAAAGTGAAAAAAGTAAAAAAAAAATAAAAATCTGATTTCTTCTTATAGGCACACATTTATAATTGATTAAAAATTTAAAAAAATAAAATACACTACAGATGTTTGGTATCATTGCGTTCGTAACGACCTGATCTATAAAAGGATCATGTTACTTTCCCCGCACGGTAAACACAATAAAAAAAAAAAAAGAAAGACTATGATGGAATTTAAATTTTGCCCACCTCACTTCTCAAAAAAAGGTATTAAAAGTGTTCAAAAAAGTCGTATGTACCCCAAAATAGTACCAATAAAACCGTCACATCATGCCTCAAAAAATGAGACCCTACAATAGACAATCACCCAAAAAATTTAAAAAAATATGGCTTTCAGAAAAGAGGCACAAAAACGTTTTCTTTTTCTAAAATGCTTTTATTGTGTAAAAATAAAATAAATAATAGACATATTAGGTATTGCTGTGGCTGAAATGACTTGCTCTATAAAAATATCACACACTCTACCCCCAAAGGGTAAATGCCCTAAAAAAATTAAATAAAAACTGTGCCAGAAAATCCATTTTTTGTCACCTTATATCACAAAAAGTGTAATACCAAGCAAAAAGTCATATGATAGTACCAATCAAACCGTCATCTCATCCCGCAAAAAATGAGCCCCTATATGAGACAATCGGCCAAAAAATAAAAAAAAACTATAGCTCTCAGAATATGGAGACACTAAAACATGATTTTTTTGTGTATCAAAATGCTTTTATTTTGTTTTAAGTGAAATAAATTTTAAAAAATATACATATTAGGTATCGTCATGTCCGTAACAACTAGCTCTATAAAAATATCATATGATCTAACCCCTCAGGTGAACACTGTAAAAAAAAAAAAAAAAAAAACCTGTGCCAAAAAAAGCCATTTTTTTGTCACCTTACATCACAAAAAGTGTAATACCAAGCAATCAAAAAGTCATATGTAACCCAACTTAGTAGCAATCAAATAGTCATCTCATCCCGCAAAAAATAAGACCTTACCTAAGACAATTGCCCAAAGAATAAAAAAAATATGGCTTTCAGAAAATGGAGACACAAAAACATGATTTTTTTTCAAAAATCCTTTATTATGTAAAACTGAAACAAAGAAAGTAGACATATTTGATATAATCGCATCCGTAACAATCTGCTCTATAAAAATAGCTCATGATCTAACCTGTCAGATAAACACTGTAAAAAAAACTGTGCCATTGGTGAACAGAGTGGAGGTAACCAGTTGGGGGTGTGTACCTGCACAGACTCACTCTATCCAATCAGTGCTGCCATGTTCAGACTGTGCAGCCCCCCCCCCCCCCCAACTTGTCACCTCCCCTCTGTTCCCTTACTGAAGACAAATAACAATTCATTCATAACTTCTAGTGCAAATAATAAAGGAATGGCACAACATACAGACATAAGAATAGATGTTCCAGACTTGTTATTACATGGGGAATGCATTAAGCTATTAAAACCGGCATGTCAGGAGTGGTGAAAGGTCCTCTTTAAAAGCAGAGAAATTCAAATTTTGAAAATTACAAATTTTTCCAAATTTTCTGTAAATTTAGGATTTTTTTTAAATAAAAAAGGTGAAATATATAGACTCAAATTTACCACTGCCATGAAGTACAATGTGTCATGAAAAAAACAATCTCAGAATGGCTTGGATAAGTTAAAGTGTTCCAAAGTTATTACCACATAAAAGTTATTATCACAGATTTTCAAAATTTGGCCTGGTCATTAAAGTGAAAAATGGCAATGTCTTGAAGGGTTTAAAAGGCCACTGAAAAAAAGCACCATAAACACATGCAATATGGAAAAATGCATGGGTTTTTATTAGTGGTCAAAAAGTACCAAAGCAAATTTGTATGTGAAGGGATCCAAATTTGCCCTAAGGATCCATTCACACATCCACATGAGTTTTGCGGATACGCAAAACACGCTCACCGGCCATGTGCCGGCTCTATAGAAATGCCTATTCTTGTCCATGGCTCAGGACAATAGGACATGTTCTTTTTTTTTTTGCGCCGTTAGTGTGGTGTCCGCATCTTTTGCGGCCCCGTTGAAAATGAATGGGTCCGCACCCGTTCCACAAAATTGCAGATCGGATGTGGACCCATTTTCCAGACGTGTGAAACTGTGAATGGACCCTAAAACACATGAACTCACACTAAAGCCCCACTCATACAGAGTTTTTGGAGCTGATTCTGCACAAAAAAAAAGACCTAAACCTACCTCCTATTGTTTTCAATGGGAGGCCATGCTGCACTTCATGCAGCTGTGGTTTATAACTGTGACACCAGGGGCGCACCTACAGGGGGGTCCAGCGGGTCTGGACCCCCCCTAGAACCATAAAGAAATTTTTTTTTTTTTTAATACCTCAGGGCCGCACCGCAATCGCCACAGGCGGCGCGGCTCTGGTTCGTTTTGCGGGCGGCAGCAGCGCTAAAGAGGAGAGGGGAGAGAGGTTTTTCTCCTACCTCTCCTCTGCGCTGCTGTAATGTCGTATCTGATTGGTGGAGAAGCAGAGGGCGGAAGCTGCTTCTCCACCAATCATTTCAAGCCCCCGCTCCAGAGCCCCATGTGACTGGCTGCCCGGCCAGTCCTTCCACCGGGCAGAACAGCCATCCAGCCGGACCTCGCTCCCGCCGGAACCTCCTGCTGCAGCAAGAGAAAATGGTGAGTCTGTGCCCCCCCTGCCTTGTATTGTGCCCCCCCTGCCTTGTATTGTGCCCCCTGCCCTGTATTGTGCCCCCCGCCCTGTATTGTGCCCCCCCCGCCCTGTATTGTGGCCCCTCCTGCCCTGTATTGTGCCCCCCCGCCCTGTATTGTGCCCCCCCCGCCCTGTATTGTGCCCCCCCCGCCCTGTATTGTGCCTCCCTGCCCTGTACCGTGCCCCCTGCCCTGTACCGTGCCTCCCTGCCCTGTATTGTGCCCCCCCTGCCCTGTATTGTGCCCCCCCTGCCCTGTATTGTGCCCCCCCTGCCCTGTATTGTGCCTCCCTGCCCTGTACCGTGCCTCCCTGCCCTGTATTGTGCCCCCCCTGCCCTGTATTGTGCCCCCCTGCCCTGTATTGTGCCCCCCCTGCCCTGTACCGTGCTGCTCTGTACCGTGTCGCCCCGGCCCTGTATTGTGCCCCCCCTGCCCTGTACCGTGCCGCCCTGTCCTGTACTGTGCCCTTGTCTTTTACCATGCCTCCTGTACCGTGCCCTGTACTAGGGTTGCACGATATATCGAAAACTCGGTACGGTTTCGGTACCTAGTGTGGTACCGAAGCTCGATACCGGGTTTTCTTGCCGTCCGATACTTAGAACATGGCGTGCGCATCACTTTGATGCGGTTGCCATGTTCTAATATCTGCCGCGCTGCCAGGGGCCCCGCGCCCCCCTCAGATCAGCCCACCCAGGTCCCAGCCACTTAAAAAAAAAATCATACTTACCTGTTCTGGCCGCCGCTGTCCTCACTGGTTCCGCGCTCCACCTTCTTCCCTGGCGCGCACTATGACCTGACGCAGCGTCAGGTCATAGTGAGCGCCGGCAGGCAAGAGAGTGGAGCGGGGAACCTGAGGACAGCGGCGGCCAGAACAGGTAAGTATGATTTTTTAAAGTGGCTGGGTGGGCTGATCTTAGGTCTGAGGGGGGCACAAGATGCTGACCTGAGATCTGATGGGGGCACATTGTGTTGATCTGAGGGGGGGCCACAAGACGCTGACCTGAGGTCTGATGGGGGCACATTGTGTTAATCTGAGGTCTGATGGGGGCACAAGACGCTGACCTGAGGTCTGATGGGGGCACAAGATGCTGACCTGAGGTCTGATGGGGGCACAAGACGCTGACCTGAGGTCTGATGGGGGCACAAGACGCTGACCTGAGTTCTGATGGGGGCACAAGACGCTGACCTGAGGTCGGATAGAGCCACAAGACGCTGATCTGAGCTTTGATGGGGGCACATTGTGTTGATCTGAGGTCTGATGGGGGCACAAGACGCTGATCTGAGGTCTGATGGGGGCACAAGACGCTGATCTGAGGTCTGATGGGGACACAAGACGCTGATCTGAGGTCTGATGGGGACACAAGACGCTGATCTGAGGTCTGATGGGGGCACAAGACGCTGACCTGAGCTCTGATGGGGGCACATTGTGTTGATCTGAGGTCTGATGGGGGCGCAAGACGCTGATCTGAGGTCTGATGGGGGCACAATGTGTTGATCTGAGATTTATTATCCCTGTACAGTGACATCACTGTGTTTATTAGCCCTGTACGGTGACATTACTGTGTTTATTATCCCTGTATGGTGACATTACTGTGTTTATTATCCCTGTACAGTGACATCGCTGTGTGTATTATCCCACTGCAGGAAGAGGTAAGTGGTCTGTGTTTGTGTGTTTGTTTTCTATTTTTCAGGGTCGTGAATGCAGAGGACTACGTCGGATTCGGTGGACTACGTCGGACCAGCTTTTTTTTTTTTTTTTTAATAAAATGGTCAAACAGGGGTCTGGGGGAGTGTTTATTTTAATAAAATGTTTTATACTTGTGTGTGTGTATTTTTTTTTACAATACTACAGTTTTAGTAATTATGGCTATCTACAGACGGCCCTGATTACTAATACTGGGCTTAGTGCTTGCCGGTATGGCAGGCCAGCACTAACCCCAACACCTATTACCTCGGCACCCACCGCCACCAGGGGTGCCGGGAAGAGCCGGGTACCCGCAGGACCGGACCTTCTAAATTGAGGGTCTGGCTCTGGGGCGGCTGCAGGCTGGTACCATTAGGCTGGGAAGGGCCAATAACCCTGTCCCTTCCCACCCTGGTAGTGCCAGGCTGCAGCTGCTGGTTGTATCTGGCTGGTGAAGGAAAAAAGGGGGGGACCCCATGCCATTTTTTTTTCAAAAATTTCATTATTTAAAAAAAAAAATGGCATGGGGTCCCCCCCTTTTTTCCTTCACCAGCCAGATACAACCAGCAGCTGCAGCCTGGCACTACCAGGGTGGGAAGGGACACGGGTTATTGGCCCTTCCCAGCCTAATGGTACCAGCCTGCAGCCGCCCCAGAGCCAGACCCTCAATTTAGAAGGTCCGGTCCTGCGGGTACCCGGCTCTTCCCGGCACCCCTGGTGGTGGTGGGTGCCGAGGTAATAGATGTTGGGGTTAGTGCTGGCCTGCCATACCGGCAAGCACTAAGCCCAGTATTAGTAATCAGGGCCGTCTATAGATAGCTGTGATTATTAAAACTGTAGTATTGTAAAAAAAAAATACACACACACAAGTATAAAACATTTTATTGAAATAAACACTCCCCCAGACCCCTGTTTGACCATTTTATGAAAAAAAAAAAAAGCTGGTCCGACGTATTCCACCGAATCCGACGTAGTCCTCTGCATTCACGACCCTGAAAAATAGAAAACAAACACACAAACACAGACCACTTACCTCTTCCTGCAGTGGGATAATACACACAGCGATGTCACTGTACAGGGATAATAAACACAGCGATGTCACAGTACAGGGATAATAAACACAGCGATGTCACTGTACAGGGATAATAAACACAGTGATGTCACAGTACAGGGATAATAAACACAGTGATGTCACAGTACAGAGATAATAAACACAGCGATGTCACTGTACAGGGATAATAAACACAGTGATGTCACAGTACAGGGATAATAAACACAATGATGTCAAAGTCCAGGGATAATACACACAGTGATGTCACCGTACAGAGATAATAAACACAGTGTTGTCACCGTACAGGGATAATAAACACAATGATGTCACAGTACAGGGATAATAAACACAGTGATGTCACAGTACAGAGATAATACACACAGTGATGTCACAGTACAGGAATAATAAACACAGTGATGTCACCGTACAGGGATAAAAAACACACAGTGATGTCACCGTACAGGAATAATAAACACAGTGATGTCACAGTACAGGGATAATAAACACAGTGATGTCACCGTACAGGAATAATAAACACAGTGATGTCACAGTACAGGGATCGGCGTCTCGTGCCCCCATCAGACCTCAGGTCGGCGTCTCGTGCCCCCATCAGACCTCAGGTTCTTCTTTATTTTGGCGAGGTATCGTATCGGTATCGAACTCAAAATTCTGGTATCGTGACAACCCTGCACTGTACCGTGCCGCCCTGCCCTGTACCGTGCCTTCTGCCCAGTACCTTGCCTCCTGCCCTGTACCGTGCCTCCTGCCCTGTACCATGCTTTCTGCCCAGTACCATGCCTCCTGCCCTGTACCGTGCCTCCCTGCCCTGTACCGTGCCTCCCTGCCCTGTACCGTACCGCCCTGCCCTGTACCATGCTTCCTGCCCTGTACCATGCCTCCTGCCCTGTACCGTACTGCCCTGCCCTGTACCGTGCCGCCCTGCCCTGTACCATGCCTCCTGCCCTGTACCATGCCTCCTGCCCTGTACCATGCTTTCTGCCCTGTACCTTGCCTCCTGCCCTGTACCTTGCCTCCTGCCCTGTACCGTGCCCCCCTGTCCTGTACCGTGCCTCCCTGCCCTGTACTGTGCCATTTCCTTACTGGCATTTGGCACTATATTGGCATAATTTGGGGGCACTATGGGGGCATCTGGTGGCTCTAAAGGGGCATTTTGTTTACTGGCACATTATAGGGGGCACGATAGAGGAGATTGGCACTATGGGGCATGTGGTGGCACTATAGGGGCCTCATTTGGGGGCATCTGGTGGCTTTAAAGAGTCACTTTTTTACTGCCACATTATGGGGGGGGCACTATGGCATCTGGCACTAAGGGGTAATTTTTTTCTGTCACATTATGGGAGGTACTATAGGGCAGAGCAGCACTATAGGGGCATCATTTGCAGGCACTATGGGGTCATCTGGTGGCTCTAAAGGGGCATTTTATACTGGTACTTTATAGGGGGCACTATGGCATCTGGCACTAAGTGGGCAATTTTTACTGGCACATTATGGGGGAGAGGAGCACTATAGGGGCATGTGATGGGGCAGTAAGAAGGGGCATTTTTTACTGGCATATTATGGGGAACACTATGGGGGAGAGGAGCACTATGAGGGCATTTACTGGGGCACTATATAGGGGTATTTTATACTGGTATACATTATTGGGATATTAGCTCAACTGTGGGCACTAAGCTGTGGTATTATTGTGAGCTTTACTACTACTGGGGGGCTATGGGGAACATGATGTCTAGTATGGGCACTATGGGGACATTATTACTACTAAGTGTGGTCTGGCAGATAATTATTTCTATTGGTGGGATTTTGGGGAGCACTGTTACTTTTGGGGGGCACCCTGGCATAATATCATTAGTGTAGGTGCAGTTATTTTTTAGAGCACTGTGTGCCAATAATTAATAAAGGGGGCACTATCTGTGTGGTAGTAGTATTTTTCAGGGGACAGTTTCTGCAGTATAGTATTGGGGGAGCACAGCGGGCACAGTATTGGGGGTGGCAGGATGAGGTGTTCAGAAGATGTAAAGATGATGGAAATGTGGGAAACTAATGTCTGTTTGTATCTCTGCAGAGACGAGAGATGGCTGAAAAATCTTCATGGCGGTCTGGTCCAAATGGAGAAGATGAGGAAAGAGAACGTCTACAACAAAGGTGACATCACTGGATGTAACAGGTATGGGGCGCTGTGTAGGAGAGGAGATGCTCCGGCTCCTCCCTCTGCCATTTATAGAAGGAGGATTCAGAGCTAGGTGAGGATGACCAAAGGGGGTCAGCAGGGCACAGGCAGGTGGCAGATGGTGGGGGGGGGGACGCTCAGGCCTGGAGCAGGATCTGGGGAGGGAGGAGAGTGGAGGATCTTCCTGGCTGTGTGTAGCCTGCTGTTGTATATTGTATAATGTGAAGCAGGCAGTGCAGCCAGGACACGTCCTCCCCTCTCCATATGATGTATAGAACTGGGCCTCAACCATATCATTTCAGCTGTAGTGTTTGTTGGGAGTGGTCTATTAGATATGGGAGGGGCTTTTAATAATGGGCAGGGCCAATTTTTCGCTACGCGCGCCGCAGCTTTACTCTACTATCATGTCTTTAATGTATGTGGGCGTGGATAAAAATAGCCCCACCCACAAGACGCCACACCCTTTTTCCTTTTCAGACCCCCCTTAGAAAAAATTCCTGGGTGCTCCCCTGTGTGACACTGTCAAGAAAGGACACTTCAGCAGGTGTCTGCTTCAGGTTTTGTTTAGTTTCCATGGGGTTAAACATGAGCCCACAGAATTCTTATTTCAAAATCTTTGCATAGTCCACAGTGTGCAAAGTAAGGAGCACTATATTTTTCGGTGTGGAATTTTGACTGAGACATTGCGCCAAAATTCTGCCTGCGGGCATGTCCTGTCCGCCTTCTAGGGGAGTTTGCAGACAGCTGCCAATTGAAGCTGACTGCCTCTAAAGTTAAAATCTGAAGTGTGAACGGCCACTAAGGCTTCTTTCAAGCACAAATTTATTCTGGCAGTTAAACACTGGTAGTGTAGAGAGAGGTGATAGTAATGTGTCAGCCTTTACGTCACCAATCTGAAATTCCAATTTACCTTTTTATAATAATGTAATTTACAAGTAAAAACGACATTGACCACTAGGTGGCCACCGCACACACGCGGGGCGCAAACGCCAATTTTAGCTGTTACCGTGGCGACATAATACGTCGTCAAACCATAGAGATGCAGCCGCGACCGGAACAGAAAGTCGCCACCACGGAGAAGAAACCGGAAGTTTCTTGTTTGTGCTTCCGCGGTCATAACATAGAAGATGGCGGCGGAGTTCGTTCGGCAGTTCCAGAGTTTCTGCGAGAGTGATAAGCAATGGAGAGCCAGGAGGGAGTTTCTGTTAAGGAACCTTGAACATTTCCGGGGAGAGAATGAAATGGACAAGCTGCTAGCCCTGTCTATGGTCTGGGCCAACCACGTGTTCATGGGCTGCAGGTATAAACATGATCATTGTGTACACGTGACTATATAATATAATCTTATTCATTCCATTGCTCTAATCTATATGACCTCTGCACATTTAGCGTTAGGGGACCTCAGCTGGGGGCAGGGTATGTCTATGCATACACAAGGCATTTGTAAAGGGTCTTTTTCATAAATGTTTTAAGCAGTGATATGTGATCTGATATTTTAATTTGCAAATGCTGATCCTGATGTGTCTGGCCACAGTTTCCCCAGAGACAACAACTTATAGTTGGGGTCACTTCAGCAAATGGCAGACTTTGCAAAGCAATAACTCTGGCTCATTGGAGCCAATACATTCTAATACTGTACGGAGCTCCTGCTCTGTACAGTATTGGAATTAAGTTTGTGAATCAACTTCAGATGTTTATCGGAAGTTGATTCTCTCATCCCTAGTCATAACCGTGGCAACGAGCAGTGTATAATGTGAATGAATCCAGTCAGCAAAGGAAGCAATATGGACAATCACAATACATTAGTATGGCTACTTTCACATTTGCGTCATGGGATTCCGGCAGGCTGTTCCGGCGGGTGAACAGCCCGCTGGATCCGTGCTGCCGCAGGTGCACTATGCTCTGGCCACATTCACTATAACGTGCCAAGAGGCGGCCGGACCAAAATTACAGCCCGCCCCCATTATAGTGAATGGGGTCAGAGCGTAGTGCACCTGCGGCAGCACGGATCCAGCGGGCTGTTCACCTGCCGGTATCCCCTTACGCAAATGTTAAAGTACCCTAAGTGCCTTGTATTAACTTTATCTACATGATAAATGCCACTTACTGTAGTGAGACAGCCCTAGGCTGAGTTCTCATGTAGCAGTTGCAAGTTCTGCTTACCTGCTGGGTTTGGGTTTGTGCAAAGTGCAGATGGCCAACCAATCATGCCATGCATCTGTATTCTCAACCTAAAACCCTACCTGGCAGTCTTGTTGTGGGCAGTCGTTCGTATATAACTTTCAAAATGTCTGACAATTATCTTATGTGTATGAACAGCTTAAGAGAAGTGTGCTTGTGGCTTCATTGAAGCAGAACATGCTTTGGGAATACTTTTTTTATGATTTTTTTTTTTCTCCCAAGATTTCTCTATGGGATTTCCAAAATGGTTGGAAACTTATATGAAATAAAAATGCCTCAAAGGGTCACTGAGGGGAGCCGGTGAATCCCTCGATGGGCCCCTGAGCTAATCAGTAAGGAGTCTTTCTGTCCTCTTCTCTCTGCAAGCAAGCGCTGTCACAGCATTTCTGTGCCCTGCACCCTCTTGCTGGAGATCCTATAACCAGTAGGGCCCCTGGGAGGCGGGTAAGACAGCGGCAGAACTTTAGTTTCAAAATGTATTTATTGGATTGATGGCAAGAAAAAAAGGAGAAAGCGTACAAGGTACACAGGAACACAGAATGGAGAAATACAATCTCCTACAATTGTAAACTGATGTTAAACATAGTTTAAAGGGGTTGTCTGGGTTCAGAGCTGAACCCGGACATACCTTTCAATTCACCCAGGCAGCCCGCCTGAACAGGGCATCGGAGCATCCTATGCTCCGATGCCCTTCTTTGCCCTGCGCTAATTAGCGCAGGGCAAAGGAATTTAGCCCGGTTCCAGTGACATACCGGGCTCTGCCAGGCGGAGGCTTCCGCCCGGCAGTGAGCCCGGTGACGTCATCGGCGCTGATGGGCGGGCTTTAGCGCTGCAGCGCTAAAGCCGGCCCATTACGGACGGTGACGTCACCGAATTCACTGCCGGGCGGAAGCCTCCACCTGGCAGTGAATGTTTACAAACAAAAGAGCCCTTGCCCTGCGCGATCCAGCTCAGGGCAAGGGAGGGCATCGGAGCATGAGATGCTCCGATGCCCTGTTCAGGAGGGCTGCCGGAGTCAAAACCTGGGTATGTCCGGGTTCAGCTCTGAACCCGGACAACCCCTTTAAGAAAGGTATCAATTGTTAAAACAAAACAATTCTATAACAGTACTGACTCATCACTAAACAGGGATTACTCAGAATAAGCAGCATTGAGCAAGAGGGGTGTAGCCCTCGGGACTACCCCGCTCAAAGATAAGAAAGCAAAAGGGACAGGGGCATGCAGGAAGTCTTCCAGTGCCTAGAGCATCCAATTAGAGAGATAAGAAGTATTGTAGATTAGGAGATTTAGAAGAGTTTAGCCAGGGGTTCCATATTTGTAGGTAACGCTCCCTAGTGTCAGTCAGTGTAGTGTTTAATTTGTCATATAAGGCTACTTTCACACTGGCGTTTTTAAATTCCGGTGTTAAGTTCCGTCATAGGGGCTCAATAGCGGGAAAAAATGCTTCCGTTTTGTCCCCATTTATTGTCAATTGGGACAAAACTGAACTGAAGACAACGGAATGCTCCTAGAAGCATTCCGTTCCGTCTTCAGACCAGAGAACAAACCGCAACATGCTGCGGTTTGCTCTCCGATCCAGGCATGCGCACCAAGACGGATCCGGAATGACCCCCAATGCAAGTCAATGGGGACGGATCCGTTTGGTGTGACCACAATAGTAAACGGATCCGCCCTCCATTGACTTTCAGTGGAGTTCAGGACGGATCCGTCACCACAGACAGACAGACATACACATACATACTTACATACTCCAGGCAGTCAGGCCGCACGTCTTCACGCCCAGGAGGCGTGCCGCTATGACGATTCCCTACAGTTCCCTCTGCTGGGCGCTGTGGGGAATCGTCATAGCGGTGCGCCTCCTGGGCGTGAAGACGTGCGGCCTGACTGCCTGGAGTATGTATGTGTTTGTGTGTGTGTGTATGTATGTCTGTATATGGTACTGTGTGACGTGTGGGGCCGGAACAGCAGCAGCACCCTTCACCTGCCGGATCCAGACTGCCGCTAGTGTGAAAGTAGCCTAAGGCTACACAATGAACTATCTGTATGACTGCTGATATCGAAAAAGAGGGAGTTCGCCACCTGGTTGCTATGTGAAGCCTGGCAGACATCAAAATATATTGATTGTTATTGAACGTCGGTGGTTTAAGGCCTAGAAGATACACTGGTGCTGAGTCTGACAGGGGGAGATCCTTTCCAAACACTTCAAACAGTCCTCTTTTTTTTATTGGACCAGAACCGTCGTACAAGTCCACCAAACATGAACAGTGGTTCTTGTTTCTTGGCAACCTCTAAAGCATAAGGGAGATACAGTTGGATATATAAGATGTAATCTGGAAGGCACTAAATAGACTCTGGAGAATCTTTAAAGAGGTTTCCATTAGGGTAACCTGCCAGCTGCCCTTACTGATTGTCGTACAACACTCTAACCACTGCTCTAATGTGAGGATCTCCCCTAAATCCCCCTCCCATCCATGCATGAACATCAATTTAGTGTCTGGGAGCGGTGAATTCAGGATAGAGTAGATAGAGGAGAGGATACCCTTCTCTAAAGCTCTATATTTGCAAAGCGTTTCAAATGTAGTAAAATCTATCACACTTTGTGCCGGTATCAGGGAGGTTAGAAAGTGGAAGAGTTGAGAGCGTGGAGGGTTAGAAGCAGAAAGAAAGTATGCTCTGGACATGAGCTTAGAGAGAATTAAAAAATCGCCAACATATCGTAGTCTAGTATGTTTCCACCAAACAAACGCAGTCGGTGGTAAACCTGGAGGGAATAGGGGGTCTCCAAATAGAGGAAGCATAGGGGAGACGGGACTTTGCAGTTTATATTTAAACCGCACTTTCCTCCAAAGTTGTAACATAAGGTAGGGAATTTTAGCAGCTGGATCCACTGTTCCCAAAGGGATGTCAGGAGACCAGATTAACGCCAATGGAGATACTGGCCGCAATAAATCCGACTCCAAAGTGACCCATTGCGGAGGATTAGGGATGGCATGAAACAATACTAGTTGTGTCAATCTGGCTGCTAAATAGTATTTATAAAGATGAGGGACTGAAAGTCCACCCACCCTTTTATGCAGGTGCATAATACGCCTAGCTATTCGCGGTCTCTTATACGCCCATATGAAGCGAAAGATTTCAGTCTGTAAGGACTTTAGGGCTAAGCCTGTTATTGGAATGGGGAGGGAGCGAAAGAGGTATAGTATCCGAGGTAAAGTGACCATTTTTACGGTGTGTATTCTGCCTATCCACGAGAGAGTTGGAGAATTCCAGTTTATTAGTTCCTGGTGGAGTTTAGGGATGAGATGGGCATAATTCCATTTGAAAGTGTCAAGAGTTTTTGGCAAATTAATCCCTAAATAAGGGAAGGGAGATCATTGTCCCTGTTTTTAAAACCAAAGTTGAGTGAGATCAAATGTCAAATATTCAGAGATGTGTTACAATGTCGAATCTCCGATTTCTCTTTTTTTTTTTTGCATTGATCTGAAGGCCAGAATAACGACATTTCATTAAGTTAGGTAACGTGGTCAGAGGTCGTGTAATAGTGAGAAGCATATCGTCAGCAAAAAGACTAACTTTATATTCACGAAGGCCAACTTTTACCCCTGCTATGTTTGGGTCAGTGCAAATCATTATGGCCAACGGCTCAATAGCCAATACAAAAAGGTCAGGGGAGAGGGGACAACCTTGACGGGTACCTCGACAGATGGGAATAGAAGTAGGGTCATTTTAGAAAGGCTGTGGGAGTCGTGTAAAGTGTTTGTATAGAGCGCAGAAAAGCTCCTGATATAGACAGTGGCAGAACTTTAAAGTATGGCCCCATTCACTTGACCGTATGAATGAGGCTGCATCTATTCCGCAGTATTGTGGAATAGATGCGGCCCCATTCACCTCTATGGGAGCAGGCTCCGCATAAAAAGATAAAGCATGTCCTATACTTGTCCGCAATAGTGAGCAAGTATAGGCATTCTCAATAGGGCGCCCGGCCGTGTGTTCCAAAGCGCTGCGGAACTCACACCGGGCGGCAGCTGTAGTATTGCGGACCCGCAATAATATGGCCGTCTAAATGGGCCATATATCTGCGTCCTAAGGACACAGTTTCAGATGTGGAAAGACAGGGAACTGCCACAGGAAAAACTATTATAAGGCAGCACCAGCAGGCATGACGTCACAAATCAGAGACAGCAGGAGCGGAGCGACTTGCCTGCAAGTTAAGTACTGGCTCTGCTCTCATGTGTAAAGTGTGGAGGGCAGGGTTGGGCTTAGTGATGTGCAACTGCACAGTGCTATCCCCCTTCTCTGGTACAGGGGGCGCCAGATCAGTTCTGCCCACACCAGTAAACAGAGCGGGGCCACATAAAACACTCCCCATGAATAGCGCAGCAGGTGGTCTGCAGGTATCACTACTGCTGCTACTAACAGCAGTGCCAGAATATATTATATATAACAGACCTTCCTGACCCTGGACTGCATGATTCTTCTGCCGGTGTCATGAAGGTCTGTTATGGTGCAGGGAGATCAGTGAGCCTGCACTGTGGCAGATGAGATGCCGGCTCACTGATGTGAGTTATACTGAGCAGAAAGTGTGAATCCTAACAATCACTTTGTGTGCTCTCTGAGGCCCCGGCCCCCTCACATCTTATATAGAAGACAACTTCCTTGACCAGGAACAGACACAGCAGCTCCACCCCCCCACCTTAGTTGCTGACACCTCTCTTTACTTTATTTAGCCCTCCTTTTTTAGAACAATATGTTTTAGATAAGTTAAAATTTCCGTTCTGAAATCGGTCCTATCTGGCACAGATGGATAATGCCATGAACCATGGGATCCCTATTCATTGTCATGGGATTTGGCTGCTTTCTGGCAGAAATGCTGTCTTTCAGTCAGTAAAAAGTTGTGCATGCCGGCAGTTCACAACATTATGCTCTAACAGCCTGCAGGATTTCTAAATGCAAGTGTGAAGCCAGAGTAACAATACATTGTTTACAAAAAACAAAATGATCCCCTTTCCTTTGACACATACAGTACTGACCTGAGCGCCACTGCTAAAAAAAAATAATGAAATAAAATAGCAGCGGCATTCAGGCCCATTCATTGCACTACAGAGGTTTCCCTACTGCAGCATGGCAAGTGCTGGCCACAGCTGGAAAGCTTATATGTGCAGTGTTTGGGCCTGAATGCCATTATAATACTTTTAGCAGTAGCTCTGTCATTTGGTAACATTGGTGGACAAATGAAAAAGTTATGTGATGACACAAAATACCTTTTTTGTATATAGCATTTTGCAGTGCAAAATTAGTAAAATCTAATATATAAAGCTGAGTGTATGTGTGTATGTCCACTAAAGGAATCCGCACCGCTACAGCTACAATCACAAATATTTGGCACACATGTACATCAGGTGTCCGGGAAGGTTTTAGAACAGTTTTCATCTCTCCAGGACGTACCGTTCCTGAGATTCCCAAAAAATGTTTTAGCCAATAGTAGCCTGGTCACATGACCCTTCTCAGCCAATAGAAGCTCACAGGCAGTCTCCACACACCAGGTTTCTATGACAACCTAGCCAGTTCACTGCTGTAGGTGTGCATTAAAGAGGCAGAGCACTGTGGATGACAATGGTAAAGGGGTATTTCGGTTACCATAAATATAACTTATGTTTTAGACTAATTCATCATCAATCATTACCTCATATAATGTAAATTTCACATATTTACTGTTCAGTAGTAATAAGATGTATTCTTCCACTGCTACCCACCTTCCTCTTAAATTACTATGGCAACGACCTGTAATTCAGGCCATCGTCAAAAGAAGGACTTAAAAGCCCCACCCCCTGATCCCACTAAGTCACGCTCCTGACTTGGTCAGGCCACGCCCCTTCCATGCCGCATTTGACCGGGATTAAAAATATAGGTAAAAATCACCTTCTTTCAGCTGCAGGGGTAGGGGGAAGGTGACTTTCTCCCTGCAGCTCATTGCTCAGACTGCACAGTGCTGCTGCTGAGAGTGAGCTGTTCAAAAGGACATCCCGGTGTCCATCCAGGCCCTGCGCATGACAGAGGACACGGAGTCTGAAAGCCAGACTGTCCAGCCTAAAACAAGACCTCTGGCCACCCTAGGGGCAGGCTGATGTTAGGGTGGCCAGATGTCCGGCTTTAGGCTGGACAGTCCAGTTTTCTGGCTACCTGTTCTCCGACAGCTTCTCCTCTGTGTCTTCACAGAAAGGGGCGGCCCGCTGTAGAGGTCACTGTTAAAGGGGCGGCCCGCTGTAGAGGTCACTCTCGATAACTTTTAACGACACACACACACAGTAAATGAAATAAATTAAATATACCCGGGTGAAGCCAGGCCCCCAGAGTCAATTCTACTCGTGGGCCCTACGCACCCCAGTCTGACACTGGATATGTCATAAAGATGTATGAAAAGTTTTGACTGTTGGGGGTCTGAGTACGGAGACCACACCGATCTCTAGAACGAGACAATAAATGCTTTGTCCTCGCTGCAGGAGACGGGCTCTATAGAAAGTCTATGGGCCATCTCGATTCCATCTCCTTGTTCTAGCGATCAGCAAGGTCTCGGTCGTCAGACCCCCACCAAAACTTTTCATGAGTCTGAATTATCAAAACTTTAACCAAATCTCAGTGATCCTTTAAAGCCATTTAAAAGGCAGGTTTTCACCCTGAATATTGTAACAGACGACATACCTGTACGTTTCTCATCAGATACAGCGAGGAGCTCCTGGAGCGGGTGCAGGGCATGGCAGAAGGGATTGAAGTAGAAGATGCGCCACACTTTACCACCAGAGATGAAATTATGAGGCGGGTATGTTACCTGGTTATACGTCTCGCTTATCGGCGCACTGAAGCTTGTGATTTTTGATCTGTTCATGTTGTCTTCTCTCATTTATTACAGAATCTCTGACCCGTGGATTCTTCTGGCAGATCCTTCATCACAGATGTGAACTTAGTAGAACTGTGTGCTGGGATCATATTTTCTGTCCATCTGTGGGCAGACCAGCTTTTCTTATACAGTGTGAATACCCGTGAGGCACAGGAGCTAAAGATCATCTGGTTTTTTAAAGTGGTTTTTAACATTTTAACTTTTTTTAAATGCCGCAGAAAATATTTATAACAATGTGTGTGAATTGTACTAGTGGTGAATCAGAGGCAGTCATTCTGGGGAAATAAACCAGGTTTGTAGTCTTTGTACGTATGACGTGTGCCTGTATTTATTCGGTCTTTCAGTAATGGTGACTTTTTCCAGTACCTTTTGTCAGGTTCTTTCTTCCCCCACAAACAACAATAGAACCGTGACTATTGGGACTTGCAGTTCTCAACTACTAGTCAGTCTCATAGTTTGAGTGATGGGTGTGCCCAACTGTCACTCCATACAAAGGTGGACATTGATGGAGTAGACTGGAACCTGTCACCATAAAATGCTGTAAAATCTGCAGGCATCATTTTCTAGAGCAGGAGTTTTTTTGGGAAAATATTCCCTATAACTTAATTTAAATCTTTCGTCTTCCTATGTAGGCAGTCCTACTGATTGACAGCTATGTGTATGCCTAGTCAGTCCCACCCACAGAATTAGCAGGAAATTAAATTAATATATAGTTTTATGGGAAAAGGTTCAGTAAAACTTGTATCTGTCTGCTCAGCTCCTCCTGCTCTATAACATGCTGCCTGCAGATTACATGGTGATGGATTCTCTTCATATATCAATCTGCTCAGCTCCTCCTGCTCTAGAACACATTGCCTGCAGATTACATGGTGGTGGGTTATCTTTATATATGACCTGCTCAGCTCCTCCTGCTCTATAACATGCTGACAGCTTCACTTTAATAATAGAAACTGTCTAGGAATGCTGGTAATTCTAATAAGCTGGGTCTCTCTGAAGAGACTCGGCATATTAGAGCTGCAATTCCTGTGTTGGCCAGCAGGTGGCAGGCCAACATAAGAAATCAGCAATCCACATATTAGTATACTGCTTTTTGCAGTATGGCAATATTCAATAAAAAAAAGTAGCCTCCTAAAGAGGCTATAGAAAAATATAAAAAATGTAAATGCCCCCCCCCCCTTCGTTCGAATAAAAAATACATAATAAAAACATCATGGGCATGAACAAATCCAAAAACGCCCATACTATTAAAATATAAAAAAAATTTCTAATATGGCATAATGGAAAAAAGTATCAAAATGGTATCAATAAAAACTACAGACCATCCTGCTAAAAATGAGCCCCTACACACCTCAGTAGACATAATTATACAAAGTTATGGGGGTCAGAATATGGTAATGTGTAAAAAAATATATATATATATATATATATATATATATATATATATATATATATATATATATATATATATATAATTATGGTAATCATACTGACCTAGAGAATGAAGGGCAAAGGTCAGTATTGCCGCAACGGGAACGCCTTATGGATAAAAACCATAAAACTGAGAATGACAGGAGGCTTCTGCATAGTGTTTCATATGGAGTTCCTGTCTGTAGTAGGGCTCTATAGGAAACTAGTATTTTTCTCAGACTCCAATCTAATGATTGCTTTTTATAGTTCCCTATGGTTTTTAAAAATGAGCCCTCACACATCTCCGTACACATGATTATAAAAAAGTTATAGGGGTCAGAATATTGTGATGAAAAAATAAAACTGATTTCCCCCCCCCCCCCCCCCCCCTATATCAGACCCATTGCCCACGGCATGTAAAGTGTTAAACAGCCTGGATCAGCACACCTTCCGCTCTGTGCTGTTAAATCAGGCCCTGCCTAAGACCCCCTTAGTGACTGCCTTAAAACGGCGTATGGGTGGTCACTAAGGGGTTAACTGCTGTTTGGGTAACCTGCAGGGTTCAGGGGGTAAAGACCACCTTTTAGCTTTTGCAGCACAGAATTTAAAGGATTAGTTTATGGGCGCCATGTTGCCATTGAACAGCCTCTGAGGATACGGTACGTTTATTTTTCTCTCAGTGGAGCTGTGTGAGGGCTCATTTTTTTTGCAGGATGAGTTGCCATTATTTTTGGGTCTATGTTGCTGTACATGTGACTTGCTTTTGTGGAAGCAAGAGGAAGAAAAGGCTGCAATTCAGTCATTGGGTTTTGTTATTGCGGCGAACAACGTGCAGGAAAAATTTATCTTTATTCTGCTGGTCAATATGGTTACAGAGATAACTGGATTACACTTACCAGAGGGCTGGCTTTTCACACTGCACTCGATGTTGTGCCATTCCTGGCTTATTCCTGCTAGAAGCTTACAAATATATTGCTAGCAGTCTGCAGTAAATGTACTGTTGGGTGCTATCCGTAGTGGCTGTGTCTGACTGTACAATCGGTGCTGCCAACGTCACACTGTGCAGGGACACACCCCCAGCTGGTAACACTCATCTGTGCGTTCACTGAAAACTACTAGCAATTCATTCATAACTTCTAGTAGAAATAACAGAGGAATGGCACAACATAGAGCCATAAGAATAGATGTTCCAGAATTGTTATTACATGGGGGAAGCAAGTAGTTACTACAACAGACATCTGCAGAGGTGACAGGTCCTCTTGAAGCTTAATGGGAGGCTCCTTCCCCAACACTTTCCTATTTTTATTCTATTCATCTTGTCAAGGAACTTCTTATTTCTCCAAGACCTTTATTTGTACTTTGAAACTGCACAAACACATTTTCAGACTTACTAAATGTTAGTGGCTTCCAGATATTGTAAGATTGAAGGTGAAAGTTTTCTTTACCTGTTTTTGAATTTTCAGGGGGGAACAATCGCTTCCTGTCCATATAAACTTTAGGGCAAAAAGACACACAATTCTGTCCTGAAAAACTCAAAGGAAAAAAGGCTCAATGACTTGGATTTCTGTCGCCCTACAGGCAGAAGTTATAGCTACTGGGGGGAAAAAAAAAAAAAAAAGATTTCTTATGGCTAAAACTAAGTGATGTCTCTGTAAGGCTCCATTCACACGTCCGTGGAATGTGTCCGCATTCATTTTCAATGGGGCAGCAAAAAATAGAACATGTCCTATTCTTGTCCGAATACACGGAGAAGAAAAGGCATTTCTAATATAGAGCCGGCCATGTGCAGTCTGCAAATTGTGGAACGCACATGGCCGGTGTCCGTGTTTTGCGGATCTGCATTCATGCACGGACGTGTGAATGGAGCCTAAGGGGTTTAAACGGAGGCCCCGTAGACCTGATAGTAGCAAGTTTAGGTCCAAAGGGGAAACGATAGGTCTAATTGTTGGTCTCAACTAGAGATGATATGTTATGAAGTTCATTCACGCTTCGTTTGGTGGTAAAATGTGAATTGCGTTATGGATTCCATTACCACGGACCATAACGCAGTTCTATGACGGAATGCCTTTAGAGGAATTCTGTTGTTCATTCTGTCGTAATAGAAGTCTAGGGTCTGCATAACGGATCCGTCCGGTTTCCGTTATTCTGGAGTTCTCTCCCACATAACGGAGAACGGACAGATCCATTATGCAGGCCATAGACTTCTATTATGACGGAATGAATAACGGAATTCCTCTAAAGGCATTCCGTCATAGAACTGCGTTATGGTCCATGGCAACGGAATCCATAATGCAATTCACCTTTTGCCACCAAATGAAACGTGAACAAATTTCAAAATATGAAATTCGCTCATCTCTAGTCTCAACTTATCTGCACCTTTATGGATTCTGAGTACCTAGGGTTGATCAGCAATTTTTACATCAAATACCGTACTTAAAGGGGTTATCCCACGAACAATGTAAAAAATGAAAATCAGACATCATATTGTACATGACAACCTCTTTCTAACAAAGCAAGAACCAACCCTGTACCTCACATGGATCCAGAGATCTCCACATTCATTGCTCTGCTAGATTTATATCAAGCTGACAGCTCAAGGGGAGTGTCTTTTCTGCTGCAGCTCAGGAGGCGTGTCTCAGCTCCTCCTGTTACAGCTCAGGAGGCAGTTGAAAGATGAAACTAAGCATGTGCGGCCTTCTCAGTGAGCTGGTCAAAGAAATTAAGTGACACTATACAGATGCATTTTACTGAAACTCAGTAGCTATACAGAATTTTTAATTACATGCAATTACAAAAGTATTAAAGGGTTATTCTCATTTTAGACAATGGGGGCATATCGCTAGGATATGCCCCCATTGTCTTATAGGTGCGGGTCCCACCGCTGGGACCCGCACCTATATCCAGAACGGAGCCCCCGAACTGAGGGCAGCCGCCCTCCATTCATTTCCATGGGGCTGCCGAAAATAGCCGAGCGCTGGCTCGGCTACTTTCGTCGGCTCCATAGAAATGAATGGGAGCGCACCGCGTATGCACGGCCCGGCTCCCATTCATTTCTATGAGCGGAGCGGGGACCTATATCCAGAACGGAGCGGGGAGCGCTGCGCCTGGAGGACCCCGGGTTTCCGGGGGTCCGGCCACCACCAGGCACAGCGCTCCCCGCTCCGTTCTGGATATAGGTGCGGGTCCCAGCGGTGGGACCCCCACCTATAAGACAATGGGGGCATATCCTAGCGATATGCCCCCATTGTCTAAGATGAGAATACCCCTTTAAGATCCAAGTGCTGGTTTGAAAACTGTAGAATATTTTTCGTGAGACAACCCCTTTAAAGGGAACCTGTCATCCACTTTATGCTGCCCATACTAATGGCAGAATAAAGTAGGGACAGGTGAGTTGATCTCAGCGGTCTGTCATTTAAAGTTAAAAGTAAGTGGTTGCCGAGAACTAACATCACAATCATTGCAGACTAGGCCTGGAAAAGAGTCCCGGCCACCTGAGAAGAGTCCTGGTTATTCATAAATTCCTGCTCTCCTTGCCCACCTGCTGATGATTGATAGGCTTCTACCTGGATTTCTATCTATGATAGAACTGCCAATCATCAGCAGATGGGCAGGGAGAGCAAGAGATTAGGAATAACCATGACTCTTCTCAGGTAGATTTGACTCTTTTCAAGGCCTTTGCTGCAATGATTATGATGCTGGTTCTCGACAACCACTTAATTCATAAATGACACATCGCTGAAATCAGCAGTTCTGTCACTAATTTATGCTGCCCTCATTGAGGTCAGCATAAAGATGACCGGTTCGCTTTACGGCTGCCATGTGAACTCTCAAAGTATTAGGAAGTAAGCCTTGCTCAAACCCTGTCTGAAGAAAATTTCTGCTAAAACCTAGGACTGACCACAACATTAAATAAAATCTCTGCAAAATTTTTGAGCAATTTCTTTCCTACTTGCTGATATAGGTGTCTTTCACCTTATCTGAGAGACCTTTAGCATTTAGTAGTAAGAACCTAAGGACCCTGTAATAACCAAGAGGGGCTATTAGAATTACATATGCCTTTTTTTTCCTCCTGAATCTTCAATATTCTGGGCATGAGAAGCAAGAGAAGAAATGCATAGGCTAGGTGAACATCCCACTTTTGGGGTAGAGCATCCAGTCCCACATTCTCATCACTGGGCCTGAGGGAGAAAAATATTGGGAGCTTCACATTTTTTTGCGGAAATGATCAGGTCTATCTGAGGTACTCCCCAACTTTTTGAAATCTAGTGAAATGTCCTGACTCCAACTGAACCCTGCATACAAAAATCTGTCCTCATGTTTAATGGTCTGTTTGAATGAACTGCCAAGAGGGTTCGTGGATGACTTTCTGCACAAACTTTTTTTTTTTCCTGAAATCTGTTGCAAGGCTGCACACCTTGTGCCTCCTTTAAAGGCTATGTACACCTTTGGGGGCAATTTTTTATTATTGCATTATACTTATTTTGACCTAAAAAAAAATAATCACTTTTTCAATTGGTCTTTATTAACAATATGAAATCCTTTTTTGTGTATAGAGCTGAGAAGCTGTACTAGCTGCCTGTGGATTTTTTTTCTCAATTCCATCATCTGAGGAGCAGACGGACAGCTTATCTCTTCTCTCTGACCTTATAAACACTCATTAAAGCTTAATCCTTACCTTTGAATCCAGAGGAAAAAAAAAGCAGACTGGTTTGAGTGTTGCATTTATAAACGCAGAGACATAACGCGAGTTTGAGCGTTTGATTTTTAAGTGCGTGTTTGAATTAAGTGTGTGACTTTAGATTACGTGACTTCAGAATTGGGGACTACAGTAAGTCGGTTTGAGATCACTGTATTGTATTTTTTTCTCTTTTATTGTGTAATCCCCATTACTATGCCTTCCATTATTGACAGAGCAGTCCAGTGCACATCTTGTCTGATGTATGCAGTCCTGGAAGAGCCGTTTAAGGGTGCATATATTTGTTAAAAATGTGAGCAAATTACCCGTTTGGAATCGCACATCGTGTATCTAACCGGGCGGATTTCAACACTGAGAAGCGCTGACAATTTGGAAAAGAGTTTGCTGCTCACTGAGCAAGCACTCCATGGGGTAGATGTGGGGGAGGGTGGTAGTGAGGAGGCTCAGGAAAGTGAGGTAGCTAGCTGGGTAACAGAAAGCGGGTTAGAGGGAAAAGTGCCAGGGAGGCTAGCCCTGATCTGACACACCCCAACAAGTTTGCAAGTTTGGCAGATGAGGGGAATGCCACTTCAGGGAGAGCACTGCTGCAGCCGGACACTTCCTCTGCCAGTCAGCGGAATGTCAGCTCCAGTAAGCAGGGGACGAGGAGGGCAGGGCAGGCTAGACAGGTGCTGGTAGTGGGCGACTCAATTATTAGGGGTACAGAGAGGGCAATTTGTCACAAAGACCGGGATCGTTGAATGGTGTGTTGTCTTCCTGGCGCTCGAGTTTGGCACATCGCGGATTGGGTTGACAGATTACTGGGAGGGGCTGGAGAAGATCCAGCAGTCATGGTCTGTATCGGAACCAATGACAAAGTTAGAGGTAGGTGGAGCGTCCTTAAAAATGATTTTAGGGATCTAGGGCATAAGCTTAGGGCAAGGACGTCAAAGGTAGTGTTTTCCGAAATACTGCCTGTACCACGGAGTCACACAAGAAAGGCAGGGGGAGATTAGGGAGGTAAACAAGTGGCTCAAGAACTAGTGTAGGAAGGAGGGATTTGGGTTCTTGGGAGACCTCTCTGTCGGATACAGGCTCTACCGTAGGGATGGGCTGCACCTCAATGGGGAAGGGGCAGCTGTTTTGGGGGAGAAGATGGCTAGAAGGCTGGAGGAGTGTTTAAACTAGGGACTGGGGGAGGGTAACTACATTATAGATGGGGAAGATAGTGCAGATAGAGACCTGGGGCAAGTTAATGGAACTGGGAGAGGAATGGAAGGAGGAACTAGAACAGTGCAGAAGGAAAGGTGTAGGGGAAAATATATATATATATATATATATATATATATATATATATATAAACCTTTTAACTGTATGTACACTAATGCCAGAAGCCTGACTAATAAAACTGGTGAACTGGAATTAGTGATGTGTGAGGAGGACTATGACATAGTGGGAGTAACTGAGACATGGCTGGATGATACCTATGACTGGGTAGTCAACGTACAGGGTTACAGTCTGTTTAGAAAGGATCGGCAAAACCGTAGAGGGGGAGGGGTCTGCCTTTATGTAAAGTCCTGTCTAAAGCCCACACTGCGGGAAGATATAAGTGAGGGACATGAAGATGTGGAGTCACTGTGGGTAGAAATAAATGGAGCCAAAAACAATAATAAAATACTAATAGGACTTTATTATAAACCACCTAATATACCAGAGTCCACAGAAAATCTACTTCTAAATGAAACAGACGAGGCGGCGAAACATAATGAGGTCATTATTATGGGGGATTTCAACTACCCAGATATAGACTGGAAAACTGAAACCTGTATATAAAGGAAACAGGTTCTTGGCAATAACCAAAGACAATTACCTTTCCCAACTGGTTCAGGACCTGACTAGAGGGACGGCCATACTGGACTTAGTATTAACCAATAGACCTGACAGAACAACAGATGTGCAGGTTGGGGGACACCTGGGAAATAGTGACCTTAATATAATAACCTTCCAACTGTCATTCAAAAGAGCGATTCTTCAGGGAGGAACAAAAATACCAAACTTCAAAAAAGCAAAATTTAGTCAACTAAGAGAGGCCATAGGCCTAACTAACTGGGATAAAGTTCTCAAAAATAAAAATACAGCCACAACATGGGATATTTTTAAAAGCATCCTAATTAGAGATGAGCGAGCATGCTCGAGTGCCATTTTTGCGTATTTGCGTACGCATTTTAAAATTCGTAAGCTATTCATACGCATATTTTAATCTATACGCAAATGCGTACAAATAGCGTACGAATAGTGTACAAATTCAATTTGTACGCTATTCGTACGCATTTGCGTATAGATTAAAATATGCGTATGAACAGCGTACGAATTTTAAAATGCGTACGCAAATACGCAAAAATGGCACTCGAGCATGCTTGCTCATCTCTAATCCTAATATCTAATTGTGAGAGGTACATACCTTATGGGAATAAAAGGTTAAGGAACAAGAAAAAAAACAATGTGGATAAATAGAACTGTAAAGAAAGCAATAAATGACAAACAGAAGACATTTAAATCACTAAAACAGGAGGGGAGCGAGGAAGCATTGAAAAACTATAAGGAAAAAAATAGAATGTGTAAAAGACAAATAGAAACAGCCAAACTAGAGACCGAGAGATTAATCGCCAAAGAGAGTAAAACTAACCCTAAAATGTTCTTTAATTATATAAATGGTAAAAAGTATAAACCTGAAGGTGTCGGCCCCTTACAGAGTAATGAGGGGGGAGTTGCAGAGAGCGATGAGGAGAAAGCAAAGCTACTAAATATCTTTTTCTCCACTGTATTCACTGAGGAAAATAAACTGTCAGATGAAATGCAGAATATAAAAGTAAATTCCCCATTAATAGTGCCCTGTCTGACCCAGGAAGAAGTACAGCGGTGTCTTAAAAAGGTTAAAATAGACAAATCGCCAGGACCGGATGGCATACACCCTCGTATCCTAAGAGAATTAAGTAATGTCATCGCCAGACCCTTATTTCTGATATTTAAGGACTCTATACTGACAGGGAGTGTTCCACAGGATTGGCGCATAGTATGTGGTGCCAATATTCAAAAAGGGTCCAACAACAGAGCCGGGGAACTATAGGCTGGAAAGTTTAGGCTACTTTCACACTAGCGTTTTTAATTTCCGGTATTGAGTTCCGTCATAGGGGCTCAATACCAGAAAAAAACGCTTCAGTTTTGTCCCCATTCATTGTCAATGGGGACAAAACTGAACTGAAGACAACAGAATGCTCCTGAAAGCATTCCGTTCCGTCTTCAGACCAGAGAACAAACCGCAGCATGCTGCGGTTGTCTCTCCGGTCCAGGCATCCGCACCAAGACGGATCCGGAATGACCCCCAATGCAAGTCAATGGGGACGGATCCGTTTGGTGTGACACACCAGTAATCCGGATCTGTCCTCCATTGACTTGCAATGGGGGGGTCATTCCGGATCCGGCTACACATATACAGAAATACATACATACATACATACATACATACTTACATACTCCAGCCAGGGACGCTGGCAGCATGTCTTCACGCGCCTACTGCGCGCAGCTATGACGTTTCCCCACTGCGCCCAGCAGAGGGCGCTGTGGGGAATCATCATCACTGGGCGCAGGAGGTGCGTGAAGACATGCTGCCAGCGTCCCTGGCTGGAGTATGTAAGTATGTTGTGTTTGTGTGTATGTATGTTCTCTGTGTCTGTGTCAACATGTGTGGGGCCGGTGCGCTGCTCCGGCTCCACACATGTATCAGCGGCAGTACGGATCTGTCGGCACCCTTTAGGTGCCGGATCCGTGCTGCCGCTAGTGTGGAAGAGGCCTTAACATCTGTTGTGGGTAAACTGTTTGAGGGTTTTCTAAGAGATGCTATCTTGAAGTACCTCAATGAAAATAAGCAAATAACTCCATATCAGCATGGCTTCATGAGGGATCAGTCATGTCAAATCAATTTAATCAGTTTCTGTGAGGAGGTTCTAGACTGGACCGCGGCGCATCAATGGATGTCGTATATCTGGACTTCTCCAAAGCATTTGACACGGTACCACATAAAAGGTTAGTATATAAAATGAGAATGCTTGGCCTGGGAGAAAATGTCTGTATGTGGGTAAGTAACTGGCTCAGTGATAGAAAACAGAGGGTGGTTATTAACGGCACATATTCAGATTGGGTCACTGTCATTAGTGGGGTACCACAGGGGTCAGTATTGGGCCCTATTCTCTTCAATATATTTATTAATGATCTTGTAGAAGGCTTGCACAGTAAAATATAAATTTTTGCAGATGACACTAAACTGTGTAAAGTAATTAACGCAGAAGAGGACAGTACACTGCTACAGATGGATCTGGATAGACTGGAGGCTTGGGCAGAGAAGTGGCAGATGAGGTTTAACACTGACAAATGTAAGGTTATGCATATGGGAAGGAATAATGAAAGTCACCAGTACATACTAAATGGTAAAATATTGGGTAACTCTGACATGGAAAGGACCTAGGAATTTTAGTGAACAGCAAACTAAGCTGTAGAAACCAGTGTCAGACAACTGCTGCTAAGGCCAATAAAATAATGGGTTGCATCAAAAGAGGCGTAGATGTCTGTGATGAGAACATAGTCCTGCCACTTTACAAATCACTAATCAGACCACACATGGAGTACTGCGTACAGTTCTGGGCTCCTGTGAACAAGGCAGACATAGCAGAGCTGGAGAGGGTTCAGAGGAGGGCAACTAAAGTAATAACTGGAATGGGTGGACTACAGTACCCAGAAAGATTATCAAAATTAGGCTTATTCACTTTAGAAAAAAGACGACTGGGGAGATCTAATAACTATGTATAAATATATCTGAGGTCAGTACAGAGATCTCTCCCATGATCTATTTACCCTCAGGACTGTGACTGTGATGAGGGGACATCCTCTGCATCTGGAGGAAAGAAGATTTGTAAACAAACATAGAAGATGATTCTTTACGGTAAGAGCAGTGAGACTATGGAACTCTCTGCCTGAGGAGGTGGTGATGGTAAGTTCACTAAAAGAGTTCGAGAGGCCTGGATGTATTTCTGGAGGGTAATAATATTACAGGTTATAGTTCTGATTGCCTGGTTGGAGTTGGGAAGGAATTTTTTCCCTAAAGTGGGGAAAATTGGCTTCTACCTCACAGGGTATTTTTGCCTTCCTCTGGATCAACTTGTAGGAAAACAGGCAGAACTGGAAGGACAGATGTCTTTTTTCGGCCTTATAAACTATGTTACTGATAAGAATGTGGCTTAAATAAGTGTTTGTCCTCTCAGTACTTTACAGATAAGGGTAATTAGGTGACCTGCACAAAGTGAAAGTACCAAGTCACCCAACTAGACAAACAGTTAAATCTTTGTGACTGAACAGCTCAATATTTGTAATAAAGACCAATTGAAAATATGATTTTTAGCCAAAAATAAGTTAAATGCAATCATAAAAAAATGACTCCAAAGGTGTCAAATGTGCAACCACTGTGGTATTGTCTGATCTTGAACATCTTTTTGTCCACTTGAGAGGTTAGAACCCTGAATGCGTCCCAGACTGACAGTAGTTTCCTCAGAGTTGAGGACATCCTGGCCTGCTCTTCTGACAACTGTCCCCACAATGCACTCCCCAGCCCCAATAACTTGCATCTGTAGTGACTGGAACTCCTTGAACCCCCAGGGAACTCCTCTCTGCAGGTAAATTTGATTCTGTCACCAACCTACAGAGTGGGTTACTGTTGAGAAAATGATTATTCTGTCCTCTAAAGATTTCTGCTTCCCAATTTATCATCCATCCCAACCGGTAAAGGAGTTGGCATGTTTGGAACATGCTGCTCTCCAAGTGTGGTAGTAAAAGGTGCACAAACAGTAGAGCCACCACACAGACAAATCCAGGACATGACCTACAGACAATGTCAGAAGCGTCTTACCTGGGCTAAGGAGAAAAAGGACTGGACTGTTGTGCCTCATTCATGCCTCAGTGTTTTTGTCATTGATTTTCATCAGTGATTTTGAGCCAAAACCAGGTGTGGCTTTCCCTCATACCTTATGTCTGTGGAGGCTCCAGTCCTGGTTTCAGCTCACAATCACTGATGGAAATCAATGACCAAAACACTGAACATATGAATGAGGCTTTGCTCAGTGGTGCAAAGTACTGCTTTCAGATGAAAGTAAATTTTACGTTTCATTTGGAAATCAAGGTCCCAGAGTTTGGAGGAAGAGTGGAGAGGCTTACAATTCACATTGCTTGAGGTCCAGTGTGAAGTTTCCATAATCAGTCATGGTTTGGGGAGCCATGTCATCTGCTGTTGTTGGAGGACTCTGTTATCAAGTCCAAAGTCAGCACAGCTGTCTAGCAGGAAATTTTAAAGCACTTCATGCCTCTCTCTGCTGACGAGCTTTATGGAGATGATGGCATTTTCCAGCAGGACTTGGCACCTGCCCACACTGCCAAAAATACCAATACCTGGTTTAATAACCACAGTATCACTGTGCTTCTTTGGCCAGCAAACTTGTCTGACCTAAACCCCATAGAGAATCTATGGGCTATTGTGAAGAGGAAGATGATACACCAGATCCAACAATACAGACGAGCTGAAGGCTGCTATCAAAGCAACCTGGGCTTCCATAACACCACTGCAGTGCCACAGGCTGATGGCCTCCATGCCACGCCGCATAGATGCAGTCACTCATGCAAAATTAGCCCAATTACATTTACTGTACATACTTTTCATTAACATTAAAAGAAATAAACACTTGAAATAGATTCATTACACACAGAGTGATCTATGTACACTGTTGGGGCAAAACCCCCTTCTCTATGATTGTCGGGGTCCCAAATTAATAATTATTCTTTTGAGCGCTCAGAGGAATGACACATGCTTATTAGCTGAATCAAATATTTCCTGTTTATTGACAGAACACGTTGCTCTTTATAGTACAAGACCACAGATAGGTGGGTGGAGTTCCTATAGTGCAGATGTGCAGTTTCTGTACTGAACTACTGAACGAAACCACACATTTTGTTCCATCCCACCCACTCTTCCTGATCACAGAGAGAAGTGTCTGTTTTAAGAGGAAGTCAAAAAGGTCACATGCATTTCTGTTCCTATAAAGAAGAAGTGGTTACCCTTACAATGAACGTTATATTTATATATATTTAGTTCTGCAATTTCCTGTAAGTAAGTAACTTATCAGAAACATAAAAATTTCTTCTTTCAAATTAATCTTAGGTTAAGATGGAGTCCTGATACAAAATTAATTCTTAATCCCTCACAATTCCCCCATTTTGAGATATCTTGGAACTGACATCCTAACCCAGAGGTACTTCAGTTGGGATAGGCCCAACTGCCAGCTGGAGGCCAGATTCCCTCCCAGGTATCGATGCAGTTCCCAAGACTTCTCAATAATCCTGGTAGTTTCTCCTTTTGGTACAGAACCTGTTGGCACACATACACATCAGCTTCATCACAGCAGACACTACTATACTTTAGATCGTCAGGCCCTGGTCTTCTTTGTGAGACAAACTGCTAACAAGACATATGAACAAGTTCTTTAACGGTCAGAGGGATTGCCAGATAAGGCACAGTTCTTGAACTCACGGGACTGTGAGTACAGATCCAACAGTCCTTAAAGCAGCACCTGATGGTGCCGTATCAAAGCATTGTCCCATTCATCATTCAGTTGACGAAATACTGCTGACACGCTCAGGGTCAGAGCCACTGTCGGCAGGAGGATCTTCATCCTTGGGCGTCGGAACTTTCTTGCAGTGAGAAGCGTGTCCTTCAACCTTTACTGCTGTATGAGTAGTCAACAGGACTTGGAAAGAACCATCAAATCTGGGATCCAGGCCTTTCCTCACATGTCTGTTTATCACCACCAGTCTCCTGGTTGCAGACTGTGTGTTCCTTCTACTGAATCTGGAAGGGAAGCAAACACTTGTTTATGGGAGTTCTCAAGCCTCTTTGTGAGGGCCCGCATGTAGCTTTTTAGGCTATCATTGTTCATTTGCAACCAGTTGTGGAAAAATACAATCCTAATCTGGGGAACCCCTGTCTGATTCAGTAACTTCAGGGACACCATACCTGCACACCAGTTCACTGACCAGTTTCTTTGCTGTGTTATTTGCTGTGTTCTTTGCATTTGCCTTTGCTACTGGGAAGGCTTCCGGCCACCCTGAAAAGAGATCAACACACACAAGGACAAGCTCATATACTCCTACCTTAGGCAGTTGTATATAGTCTATCTGCAGTCTCTGGAACGGGTAAAGTGGCCTCGGGGGTGCTTGCTTGGAGTCTTCACCACTTGACCGGGATTGTTCAGTGCACAGACCATACATCCTTGTACAAACCGAGCGGCTACTGTAGAAAATCCTGGAGCAATCCACCCTGCATTAACCACACTTACCATGGCACCTTCTGATAGGTGAGTGGGCCCGTGGGCCTCCTGAGCCATAGCTGGGTATAGAGGGCGTGGTAGACACATTTTGTCCTTGTTTCTCCAAATTCCATGTTTGGCCCCTTGTTCTTTTTCCTCAGGAGGGGCTTGTGGAGCATTCTCTGAAATGTACTTACTGAAATGTCCTCAGGTCTCAAGGCTCTCACCGGGGTGGCGTCAGCATTCAGTGGCTGGAGTGCAGCTTGTTTGGCTGCCTTGTCTACTCAATCATTGCCTTTTGCTTCCACCGTGGTACATCTTGTATGAGCCTTTACCTTAATAATAGCAATCTCCTCTGGTAACAACAGAGAGTTTATAAGTTCAAGTACAAAGTCTTTATTCTTTATAGGCTGGCCTGCTGATGTTAGGAAGTCCCTGGCCCGCCAAATAGGTCCATAGTCATGTGCAATACCAAAAGCATACCTTGAGTCCATGTAGATGTTCACCTTCTTCCCCTTGGCCAGTTTACACGCCTCAGTGAGTGCCTTCAGCTCCACCTCTTGCACTGACATGTGAGGTGGCAGTGGTTCAGCTGTCCCTACCTCATGCTGTGTGACCACTGAATATCCAGTGTGGAAGCGGCTTCAATCTACAAAATACTCAAAATCAGGGTTATCAAGGGGGTTTTCATGAATATGTTCAAAACCAAATGTTTCCTGCTGTATTAATTGTATGCAGTCATGTTCAACAAGATTGGTTAAAAGTTCTGATACACCTCCCTCCCCCATTTCTGAATCTGTAATCGGCAGCAGAATAGCAGGATTCAGAGTAGTATGAGTACCATGAGGAGTGCACACTGGAGTCTAAGTTGCCTGGCCATAGAAATGTGCCTGAATTTCATGAGGTGTTTGTACAGTCACCGGGTAGTCTAACACAATTTCAGAAGCTTTTCCTATCATTGCCTGCACTGCCGCTACTGCCCTGACACAGGAGCGGGCGCCTCTGGCGACAGGATCTAATCTGGCAGAAAAGTATGCCTCTGGCATTCACAATGTTTCTGAGTCATCACAACCGTATTGTGACCCTGCATTTCTGAGAAAAACAGCTGAAATTCCTCGTCATATTTTGGAATCCCCAGGGCCAGGCTGAGGTTATGCACAGCTTCAACGTATGAGAATTATTCACTGCCTCTTCTGTCAGGTGAAATGGGTCAGATGACAGACAATCATACCGAGGCTGCATTAACATGGAGGCATGCCTGATCCAGGGGCGACAGTATGCCACCAGCCCCAAAAACACTCTCAGGCTTTGTGCTCCTTTAGACACTTGTATTCTTTCCTTCCTCTCTGGGGTTAAGTGACGGTCTCCGTAAGAGAGAGACAGCGTCCTAAAAATACACTATTTTGAGGCTTTTACACCCGTTCTGATGGAGGAAAAAGAGATATAGTTGTTTCACAGCAAGTCTCATTGCCTTCAGCACACAGGAGCCAATCATCCACGTATTGTAATAGGACCACTGAGCCGGGCGGTGCCCAGCCTGTAAGGACAGATTGCAGAGCCTGTGTATACATGGTGGGGAGTTCTGAGCCCCCTGCGGCAGGACGGTCCAGGTATACTGGTTACCCTTAGATGTAAAGGCAAACAGATACTGACAGTCAGGATACAGCGGGACACTGAAGAAGACATCTGCCAGGTCTATCACTGTGAAACACGTAGCAGTGGATGGAACTTGTGACAGTAAGGTATGTGGGTTTGGCACTATTGGAGTTTGTAAAACTGTCACCTTGTTAACTTCTCTAAGATCATGAACCATCCTGTAACTGACAGGCTGTCCCTTATCTGTTGTCTTCTTTATTGGGAACAGCAGGGTATTATCGGTAGATACTGTTTTTACCAATATACCGGCTTGGAGGAAATCATCAATTTGACTGGCCACTGCTATCTCTTAGGCATGACTGAGCGGGCACTGCTTCACTTGAGGGGGCTGACATCCTGGCTTAAAATACACTATAGCCAGAGGCACGGGGAGTCTTCTAATGTCTGTGCTAGATTTTGCCCACAAATCCTCCGTTACCACCTCAAGAACAGCCTGGTCTACAAGGGTTAATTCTGAAGGCTCAGTCTCAGGCAGGGCCACTGTCGCTAGTAAGGGACATAATACTTCTTCTGGGGCCCCAAAGTGTATGTGGGCTCCCAGTGTTTGTAAAACATCAGTCCCTAAAAGAGGTTCTGGCATTTTTTTTTTATTTTTATTTATTTTTTTTAATAATTGGGTGACAACCGTGCTGTCTAACCCATTAGTCCAGTCTGATCCCACCCCATGTCAGTCAAATGGTCCGCAGTCCAGCTACATATGTCTCTACTGTCTCTTGAGGTCCCTGAACTACGTCTTTTAGATTTCTGGAACTCTCAACTTTTCTTTCCCTCTGCCCATTCTGTGAAAACTCAGACAAACTCTGCTCCTGATGATAAAGTCTTCTCCCAGTCTTCTAGAGACAAATCTTCAAAAGTCCTCCTCTTATGTTCAGTCAGGAAAGGGTCGACAACCTGATACTGTGATTCCCCTAGTTTCATCAAGTCCTTCAGGTCAGCCCAAGTGACTCTGTACGTCTCCTGAATCTGCTGTAACATCCTAGCAGTGGGCATTGGTCTCATCAGGGGTCTGGGAGTTTAGTCAACAGTCCTAATAGGTCTTTAGGACTAAGGGTGATATTCTGTCACAGTAACGTAACCACACTGTCCTAACGGTCCTGGGGCTTCGGGAGCCATAGGGGTGAATGTGTCCGTGGTGTCTGGTGTGGGTGTCTGAGCAGGTAGGATTCTAGTCTTAGTCAATACAGGACAAATGCCTGCTGGTTTCTGGGGTCGACGTGTCCCACAAACCTTACAAGTGTCAGTCTAGTCTGGGTTCTGATTTCCACAAACATTACACGTCCATCCCTCTGGTCCACTCCTGGACTGTCTGGTGGCTGCACTGGCCAGGGGGTATGGAGGTGGCGTTTCTCCAGACTTCTCACATTGCTCTTTGTGAGTATACAACAATCTGCCTTGCACAACTTCTCCTCTCCACCCATCAGTTTCAATCTCACGAGCTACTTTTATCCATGTATCAACCACTACTTCACAATCATGATCCTTTATCCAACCACAATGAGTCCTTCTGAATCTTTCCCAGACTAGCTTCCTCGGGCTTCCTCCATGAATCATGGTGCCACCGTACTAGTACTCCTAGGGTTAAGATTCCCGTACTTCATCCCTGCCTTCTCCAGCACCCTGTCCACATTCTTCAGACTCTCTTTACCTCCTCTTTCCTTCATCAATGTTTTGGCTGTCTTATAACCTTCTGGTATACTAAAATTATTCTCCATTGCTCTTCAACTGTATCAACCAGAACAACTATAGAAAGTAACACAATTCAGACGTCTATTTTTCCCTCAGTTCCAAACAGAGCTTTACCACTTCATTTACTCTGTTTCTGAGGTTTATTTTCCTTAGTTCCACAAAGCTTCCCAACTATAATCATATAGTTTACTTTGTCCCTGAGTTTTCCCTTTCTATAATGTTCTGCAATTTTCCAAACCCAGTAAAGAACAAACAAGACGTATACCGTGACTCCTAAAACCAGACCAAAAACATCCCAAAGTTACTCATGAACAGAAACTAAACCCAACAATCATAGGTATTATCAACCTTCAAGGTTCTTTATCAATATGGACTCGACTGTAAAAGGACTTTATACTTACGTTCCTTCAACAATCCCTCGAGCCAGACAACCAGTCAGGGAGGCACAGATATATTGTAAGATAAAGTCTCTTACCTTGCAGCGCTGTCTTTTATATCTGTCCGTCCCGGTCCGGATTATCCAAGTTGTCGGGAGATCAATGAAGTGTCCTTTAGTCGAGCCCCACGTTTGGTCGCCAAGTTTTGTTGGGGCAAAACCCCCTTCTCTATGATTGTCGGGGTCCCAAATTAATAATTATTCTTTTTGAGCGCTCAGAGGAATGACACATGCTTATTAGCTGAATCAAGTATTTCCTGTTTATTGACAGAACACATTGCTCTTTATAGTACAAGACCACAGATAGGTGGGTGGAGTTCCTATAGTGCAGATGTGCAGTTTCTGTACTGAACTACTGAACGAAACCACACATTTTGTTCCATCCCACCCACTCTTCCTGATCACAGAGAGAAGTGTCTGTTTTAAGAGGAAGTCAAAAAGGTCACATGCATTTCTGTTCCTATAAAGAAGAAGTGGTTACCCTTACAATGAACGTTATATTTATTATATATATTTAGTTCTGCAATTTCCTGTAAGTAAGTAACTTATCAGAAACATAAAAATTTCTTCTTTCAAATTAATCTTAGGTTAAGATGGAGTCCTGATACAAAATTAATTCTTAATCCCTCACATACACAATATCTATTTTCAATTGATTTGCTGAAATAAATTAACATGTTTCATGATATTCTAATTTATTGAGACGCACTTGTAGTCTACCTGCACAATCTGACTCTTTCCAATCAGTGCTGCCATTGAAAAACTGTGCGCCCCCCCCCCCCCAAAAAAAAAAAAAAAAAAAAAACTGGATAGCACCCCTCTGAAGGTATGGCACAACAACAACAAACAAAAAAAGAGACATAAGAGCAGATGCTCCTGAATTGTTATTAATCGAGGAATGCAAGTAGTTAAAAAGGACCTATCACCACTCCTAACTTGCCTTAATTTAATAATCCTGGGAAGGAAAAGTTTCCTATGTGGGCGGGACCTTCCATTCCCTGTTAACCCCTTCAAGCAAAAGCCAGATTGGACCAAATGCCAGAGCCCCATTTTTCAAATCTGTCACTTTATCTGATAATAACTCTTTCACTCTTTTACTGATTCAAGTGTTTCTAACATAGTTTTCTCATGACATATCGTACTTCATGTTACTGGTGAATTTGAGTTGATATGTTTTACCTTTATGTCTACAAAAAAATCCAAAATTTGCAGAAAATTTGGAAAAGTTAGCACTAAATTTGAATTTTACGACAAATCGTGATACCTCGCAAAATAAGTTATCATTCCCCATACAGTGCCTTGCGAAAGTATTCGGCCCCCTGGAACTTTTCAACCTTTTGCCACATTTCAGGCTTCAAACAAAAAAATATAACATTTTAAATTTTTGGTGAAGAATCAACAACAAGTGGGTCACAATTGTGAAGTGGAACGAAATTTATTGGATCATTTAAACTTTTTTTGTAATAATAAAACTGAAAAGTGGGGCGTGCAAAATTATTCGGCCCCTTGCATTAATACTTTGTTGCGCCACCTTTTGCTGCAATTACAGCTGCAAGTCGCTTGGGGTATGTCTCTATCAGTTTTGCACATCTAGAGACTGAAATTCTTGCCCATTCTTCCTTGCAAAACAGTTGGAGCTCTTTGAGGTTGGATTTGTGAACAGCAGTTTTCAGCACTTTCCACATATTCTCAATTGGATTCAGGTCTGGACTTTGACTTGGCCATTCTAAGACCTGGATACGTTTATTTTTGAACCATTCCATTGTAGATTTTGCTTTATGTTTGGGATCATTGTCTTGTTGGAAGATAAATCTCTGTCCTAGTCTCAGGTCTTTTGCAGACTCCAACAGGTTTTCATCCAGAATGGTCCTGTATTTGGCTCGACCCATCTTCCCATCAATTTTAACAAAACAATAGCTGATCTCAGGGAGATCAGCTACAAAAAACATTGTGGAGCCTCATTTAAGAGTCTCAACACAGCAATCCAAAGTGCAAAACTCCCTGGGAAACAGTAATATGCAAAATAACCGTGGAGCCCCAGTTATGGGTCTACAACACAGTGAAAGCCAGATATCCCTCAAAGGACGGAAAACCAAGTAAATTCCCATCAATTTTAACCATCTTCCCTGTCGATGAAAAGCAGGCCCAAACCATGATGCTGCCACCACCATGTTTGACAGTGGGGATAGTGTGTTCAGGGTGATGAGCGGTGTTGCTTTTACGCCAAATATATCGTTTTGCATTGTTTCCAAAAAGTTCGATTTTGGTTTCATCTGACCAGAGCACCTTCGTTTACATGTTTGGTGTGTCTCCCAGGTGGCTTGTGGCAAACTGTAAGCGAGACTTTTTATGGATATCTTTGAGAAATGGCTTTCTTCTTGCCCCTCTTCCATAAAGGCCAGATTTATGAAGTGTTCGACTGATTGTTGTCCTATGGACAGACTCTCCCACCTCAGCTGTAGATCTCTGCAGTTCATCCAGAGTGATCTTGGGCCTCTTGGCTGCATCTCTGATCAGTCTTCTCATTGTTTGAGATGAAAGTTTAGAGGGATGGCCGGGTCTTGGTAGATTTGCAGTGGTCTGATACTCCTTCCATTTCAATATGATTGCTTGCACAGTGCTCCTTGGGATGTTTAAAGCTTGGGAAATCTTTTGGTATCCAAATCCGGCTTTATACATCTCCACAACAGTATCACGGACCTGCCTGGTGTGTTCCTTGGTCTTCATGATGCAGAACCCTGAGACTATCACAGAGCAGGTGCATTTATATGGAGACTTGATTACACACAGGTGGATTCTATTTATCTTCATCAGTCATTTAGGACAACATTGGATCATTCAGAGATCCTCAATGAATTTCTGGAGTGAGTTTTCTGAACTGAAAGTAAATGGGCCGAATAATTTTGCACACCCCACTTTTCAGTTTTATTATTACAAAAAAAAGTTTAAATGATCCAATAAATTTCGTTTC
>ONZH01011115.1:0-60529 GCA_900303285.1 Rhinella marina
GAATGGAACGATCCGGCTCTCTGTAGTCAGTTTTTGTCAAGGATTATCTGAAAGGGAGGCTGAAGGACGCTTTGGCCTTTCATGGAACTCGGGTGTCTTTGGAAGCCGATATGACTCGCTGTACGCATGGATAGACGCTTGAGAGAGAGATCTAGGGGCCCCCGCTCTCAGGACATACTATCACGTACTCCTGGGTTGATGTCTGGGGATGAACCCATGCAGTTAGGGGAAACTACTCCGGCTTCCACTTTTAAGCATTCTGGGAATAAAAAGGGAGTGTGTTTTTTCTGCGGACAGAAAGGACACTATCAACGCATATCCATGCATTCAGTCTCTAAAAGAGAAAAAAAAGGAAAGGGGGCGTTAAATTCCCATCTCACTCTTGGAGGGGTGGGTGGTGAGACTGAAAAATGTGCATTTGTCTTCATCCTGTAGTACCCGTTTTCTCCTGACTGCCGAGGTGGCACTAGAGTCAAAGATTGTGAGAATTGAGGTGTTTATCGACAGCGGGGCCGGGGTGAACCTGATCGATGCTCAGTTTGTCCGTATGCATGGATTATCTATGAGTGCATTAGAGAAGAAGATTTCTGTGTTTGCTATTGATTCTGCACCTCAATCTCAGAAGAGTTTGTCTCAGATGGTGCATGATATCAGATTAAGAGTGGGTGAATTTCATCAGGAACTAATTTCGTGTTTTGTGTTGGAAGGTCTTCCTGCTTCTGTGGTTCTGGGTTTACCGTGGTTAAGCAAACACAATCCAAAAACCATTCGACTGGCATACTAGACAAATTGTGGATTGGGGTGATTATTGCGTTGACAATTGTCTTAATACATCTTTTTCTGCTGTAACCACCAAGACATTGCCCTCTTTTATATCTGATTTCTCTCTGATGCATTTTCTGGTCAGGAAAATTTCCACTAGTTTACAGACCTAATCCCATTCCCCCCCCCTCCTCCTGCGCTTGGTGTGGAATCTTCACCCCACACCAGAATGTGACAGCAAGATGGTAGAATTGGAGGCCACGTGTGATGGAAGAAGGCCTGAGACCCTCTGGAAGTAAGGCTACTATCAATATCTTACAGTCCACTACAATCATACACACTACAATAACAATATATAGACACTAAACTAACACTATATATACAGAAACTAAAACATACAAACAATATATGAAGTAGAACAATATATACAAAACACTACAACAATAATATACAGATACTAAACTAACAGTATATACAGAAACTAACAATAAAATAATATATAAGGTAGAATAACTATATATACATAAACTATAAACACTACAATAACATACAATACTAGAGTAACACAATATATATAATACTAAAGTAACAGAAACAATATACAGAAATGGTAGAATACAAAGCACACACATTCCTTCCTCTACGTAGTGAAGAAACCTAATGTACATGGCAGACATTGAAACAGACCAATGCGCTGCCTGGCTGTCACCCGGACTGTACCTTGCACATTTCCTTCTATAAATACCAATGTCTTGGCTGAATTTAGAAGGCAAGAAGACGGTTAACAGACAAATTAGGAATGTTATAGAAAACAGGCAGAAGAAATGGACCAATTTAGGAACCAACCATCCGAGACTTACCGTGTGTGTTACGTTGCTGGTTCTTAAAGGTGGCAATGATACCGGAGATGGCGGTCCGGTCCCAGCTGCGGATCGGGGTAAGGCAGGAGATGGCTGCAACTGACTAGTACCTTCACTTCCTCTGCCTAAAATACAACAGGAAAAAACCATGACTCAAAGAGAGTTATTCCAAATATGTACAGCACATTCACAGTGTATTCACACCACATCATACAGTACAGTGAGTGGTAATACATGCCATGTCCTTTACAAGAGACGCCATCCAGAAAATACAGAATACAGCATAGGATGTATGAAAGTAAAGCATCTATCTATTCTGTGTAGTACTAGTATAAGGCATTCACTGAACTATCCTGTACAAAGTATACTATAGAACGGTACAGAAAGATATACGTGCCATAGGCCTGCTACTGTGTCCTACGTGGAACAGTCACAGGACTGCAGTACCTGCCCAAAACAGCTATAGCTCTGCTGTACCAGCACAATCCTCTACACTGCTCCACACCGCGACTCTATACTCAATGGACGACACGGCTGAAGGGCTGTCAGACTCGTAGCGGCACATCTCTGATAGCCTGGGGCAAGTCACAACTATCGGCGGCCACAGCAACTAACTAGCGGAGAGCGGCCAATTCCGACCTGACCTACGGACGCCCATGGACCCTGAGTTCGGAGGGCCACAGTCCGACCCTGACCTACGCCGAGCGGCCAAGGACAAACCTACGCAGCGGAACCACTGCCTACGCCCGAGCGCCAAGTCCGCTGCTCGCCACGCCACAGTCCACCTGGACCTACGCCAGCGGCCACAGTCCGACCTGACCTAACGCCGAGCGTGATGATGAGGGTATAGCATCGGGTCGTTCCTATCACTCACAGTCGCACCTCGCACCATAGATCCGTCCTGAGACACGCGTTTGGTGGGCCGGCAGATGAATCAAGTGCCCCTGATCATACGAGCGCGAGAGACCGGAAGACGCCAAGGCTGGCAGGCAGCAGAGGATTTGGTGGTCTCGTCACCAACTTTTGTTCTGTCCTGGCTACTGGAGAGGGCATCCCTGCTTTGGGGTGCCTAGGTGGGTAATGCGGGGGATAATGCCACCCTTGCCCAGTTCGTCTAAAAAGCAAGACCAGCAGGCTCACATCGGACACTGACTAGAAAGCATATTACCTCAGTTAGTCTGGCTGGCGGAGTTGACACTTTTTGCTAGTGCCCTCCTGCCTAGTGGCAGCAGCTATCCCAAGGTTTGCTGGTGTGGAGCACACGTAGAGAGAGGTAGTGCTGAGCTGGAGGTAAGTGCTGTGCCTCTATGTAGAGGGTCATGTTCAAATCCCAAGAGAGACATTTTATTTTTAGTAAATTTTTTTCTCGCCTCATTTAAGCCATAAAAAAGGTCGACAGAAATTAAAATCTGTGTGTGTGCATAATGGCCTGATGCAAGTAATTCTGTACTTGCTAGGCGTAAGTAGTGTTTATGCATGACACAGCTCTAGAAATGAATTTTAAAGTCTTCGCCCGAACTCCTATATAATACTCTCCATATCCAGTTCAAGAACTGTTTCTCAATGTAAAACCAAATCTGATCCACAGCAGAGTTCCACACAGACACTTGACCTACACGGCACTGCAATGAGGAGCGACATATTTACATCTGTGCTTCTAGACCCCACCACCCAGTCCGACCTGACCTACGCCGAGCGCCACAGTCCAACTGCTGACCCTACTTGAACACAGCCGATCAGCGAGGGCTTGTCAATAACAGGGAAGGGTGGAAAGTTTGCAGAGCACACCGATCGCTAGTCCGAACGGGATTTAACTACTCAAGCTATGAACATGCTCACACATAGATTTGGCAGAATCTCTGCCGGACTATTTAACAAACGGTGGTTGTATTTCTCACAGTATTTCCTGAAGTCAGGGATGACCTATCATCAGAGAGGTCATCAGTATCTGATTGTGGGGGGCCTGACACGTGACGTCCACGCTCGACACATCATGTACTGTTTGTTGGATCATGGCACCTTGGAGCACGCCTCTGTAAGCGGCCACGGGCTCGAACAACCCCCTAAAGACTGTTGTGTCGTTCTAAGTCGGTTCAGAGACTCTGCATACATCACCATGCACCTAGGAGTGGTATACATGTCCTAACAGAGATACGAGTGCGTGCCTAATCAATAAAATTCAGTAACAATGTTAGTCCCCATAACAAAACCAGAGGCTGAGTTACACATATAAACTAAAGAGAAACAAGAACCACACAAGGACTGCTCCACATGGCGCGCCTCAAAACACGTTGATAAGGCTGCGAGATCTTCCTCAGGAGTGTTTATATATAGCATATCCAGATATGTTACCTCATATCAAACAATTATTGAGAGTCATGGGAGCAGAGCACACATATGATTTGTGGGACGCATCCACTGATGCGAGCATTAAGTCGACTTCTGTCTAGAGCGAGCCTATTCTGAGGTGCTATCCATTGCCAAGTTTAATGGGGTGAGTGCGAAATTAAATGCCCAATCCACATGGGCAGCTAGAACATGAGCAGGCGCGGGCTATATCTAGCGAGTCACTCCGCCATATACAAGACGGTAATGGGCGCCTGACGGCTGCAATACCTCAAGCCACGCGTAAACGCTGACTAACTCAGTGACTAGCGACAAGACAGAGGCGGGGGGAAGAGGTGAGTTAACACCCTCTTCCTGCCCGCGACCACCCACGAGTGGAGCCTGGCTGATGGAGACCTCAATAGCTTCGTAGGGATAGGTCATCACACGAATGATGATAAGCCCAGGCACGGTGATATATTACCTACAGCCAGTGCTGGAGTGATACGTAAGGAGGACCGTACAAGCGAATGCTCCAGGCAGAACGTGCAAACACGAACACTCAACGAAGCTTCGCGGGGCCGCTTCTCGCTGCCGAGCACGCAGGGATCATAAATTTTAACCTGTGATAGATGGAAGTCAGGTGTGACCTAACAGTTCCAAAATACTATATATTGTGAAATAAACCTAAAAGGGAAAATAGTTTTAGTTTGAAATTTGTATGTTATTCACATATTAATACCGCTGCTCAATGGGCTTACTCTAGCGTCTTTACCTTAAACCAGTACGGTATGCAAGAACCAGTGCACTTGCCGAGAGAGTAGCAGCGGTAATTAGCACTTCGAGCTACATGGCGGATGACGCACTTGATGATGAGCGAGTAGTGGCCAGTGTGGGGCACGATATGGAACCTTGACACTTCCTGAAGGCTGTGCAGTACTCTGGCGCACCAACCGTCTCCACGAAAGTCCATGCGCTCGAGATCCCAGGCATTACTTTCTATTACACAGAGGCTCAGCAGCGGAGCCTAGCACGAGTCACTCTCCTCCTCACCTGGCAAGACAATGCGCGCCACATGAACATGCTGCAGAGCTCAGTGTGTCACACACTGAGCAGACAAACAGTAAGTAGGGTCGAGCAATTCCAGCTAGTTCAGCCCCGATGCCTAAAACCTCCTCCCAGATGCTCACATCATGCGTTCGAGCAAAGCAGAGACTCTACCGCAGAGGCGAGATAGCAGGTCATAAAACGCGCTGAATATGCATGGGAGCGCAGCCAGCGAGGAAGACGATCGAGTGCTCCTGTACCTCCATCTCAGTAGCTGACTGCTGAGCCATAAATAAGCGGACTTCACTCCCACACCCAGAGACGGCAGCACGCGAGAGTAATGTATGACCCATTTCGATCTTGTCCACCGTCATCGCGCAGATACTTATCAACATACACACAAGGTATCGCAGGTTATGTGTTAATCGAGAGACGGCGAAGCGGTACTGTGTCGAGCCGCTGTCAGAGAAATCCAGGGTACTGTGTACACTACAGCACGCGTACTCTCTGACTCAGCCAGGCGGGTCGGGCCGCTTGCGGTTTAGACGAGGAGGTGGAGAACGACTAATGGAGCAAATTTACTAATGTCCACACCAGTGAAACACTATAGAGAGCAAGCGGCTGTGGTGGTTGCATACACGCGTAATTCTTCTGCGAGCGCAGCTGTAACACGCACTAAACACAAGACTATCAAACAAGAAAAACCGTGCGGGAGGGCACGTGTGGCAGCAGGCGGAGTCTATGTCTGCGTTTCTCCAAAGAAGACACTTTTATGTACTGGTCTGTCACACACGTCCTTGTTTGGTTAGAATTGAGAGAGAGAGCAGAAGGTGGTGGGCGCTAGAAACGTAGAGGGATGACAGAGAAGACGCTTGTTGATTGGGCTTGGTCAATGTTACTGCTGTCACGCTCTCCCAATGCATGGGTCGGGCCACAGTAACGTGGAGGAGCAGGAGCGCACCACCTTGCCCCCAGGACTCCTCACATCGACAAACACACTCCTAACTCGCACACATGGAAGTGACACTAGGTGAGATCCGGCGCCCCACTGGAGAACCAATGTCGACTAAATGGCTAGCTAGTCATGTTTACACACATGGCATGACTTCATACCATATCTCGAGTTGAAACCCCATCCTCTGTGTCGCCACAACACATGCTCACATTAGTGCAGACATTGTTGTGTGCAAATTTAGCATCGCGTGCACACACTTTAAAGGCGTTGTCCCACTGCTCAGCGCATAGAAAGAAGATACTCACTGGGTAATGCCACAGTTTTCAAATCCAAACAATATGTATACTTGGTGTATCCACCATGTTATGTAAGTATATTAGCTAAAATATCCATGAGCCATTGACCGTATACTCAGCTAAAGGGATGGAGAAGGGTTTGGTATGATATATTAGTCAATATAGAGCACTGAAATAGTAGATATAAATTATATAATACTCTATTAAGCCCATTACAATGGACAGGGTTCAAACTATAAAAGTACAAAATGTTAAATTATGCCAGTTGTAAAACAGGAGGCATGCAGCCTTTTTCAGCCTAGTCGACTTGTTTTTTTTTTTTTTTATTCCATTCGTGGCTGAATCAATTCTATCTGGTTCAAACTTGCTGTAATTGGTCTGTAATTGGTATATGAGACTCTGAGGTCTCCTAGGATTTTTATATCTTGGTGTTCTCCTCTTTTTTTTTTTGTCCCCAAATTTTTGCTTTGTTTTCCCCCTCTATAAGCTTTTGACCACAATGACAGCAATAGTAAGTAAATCATGTCTAAATGACACTGACATACATAGCTATGGGCAAACACACTTTTGACGGCTTTAACACACGTGTTTAAAAACACATGTGTTATGCTTTTTCATATTCCAAACCTTCTAAAAATTGTCCCTTATCAGGGGCAGATGGAGTTTAAACACACGCAATGTCATGGGTTAAAAAAGAGGGGCTTGTTGGGACCAAAAATGATTCCTTATAGGGGGGCAGATCCTCTGCTGGATGTCAAAAACGGAATTGAGAAGATGTAAAAGTAGTCGATGTGAATCCATGTTTTTACTATAGGAATTTGTATGGCTATGATAGAAGAATCCTCCATATGAAAGATACAGTACAGCCCCATACACCGCTATAGGGGCCTACAACAGCTCTGTACAAGTTGAAGCTGGAGCTCTAGTAATGACATTTTTATTTATTTCAGTCTTCTAAATAATTTACCATCCAAAACATGAGTACTATAGAAATATTCACTCCATTTATGTACTATAGTTTTAATATGGTATTTGAAGTGACATAATAAGATGATGTGAAGCAAACCTCCATTGTTCATGTCATTAACCCTTAATTCATAAATCCAACACATTTACGATAGCAAACATTTCTTCCATAAAATGCGATGATCTCCTTTTATATTTTAGTATCTAATAATAATGCAGCGCCTACTCATGTCTTATAGTTAATTCATTCTTTCGTGTTATGACAGATGGCTGTAGGGTTGATACGTTGGCGTAATGACCTTGGCACTGGTGTCTACACCATCTGATTAATAATTGGTGCCAAAAGCTGTCTGTTTTCTCACCAGGAAATTTACTAACCTATCTGTAATATGGTAAATGCAATGTCCACTAAGAACACATAAATTGAATAGGCTACAAAATTGTGTGCTGGCAGGGGGTTCCTTCCTAATCAGTTACTGGGCAGAGAGTTAGACCAAGAATCCATTTATTACACATTGTTCCAGATATTGTAACAGCAAAATGAGGAAATGTTTCATTTGGGAATTTCACCCAGGCTAATGATTGTCCAGTTATTCCTTCTTTTTTATAGCACTCCATGTAGTCAATGTCAATCAGCCTCAGAGGGAAGTCCCTTGGGCTTACCAGACCCACCTTCTGTTTATACAGGACCTTAAGGTGTAACTGTCATGTTTTCATTAAACCTATACATATAACCAGAACTTCATTTTACCTTGCAATCCATTTGTCTAACTCCTGTGTGAGCCTGCAATACACTGAGAGTATCATGGCTCCTGATCTTCCCTCACAAAACTACAATCCCCACAATCCCTAGCTTTCCTGCTGAGTGTTGATGTTTACTGATTGGCTGCCTGATATTCCAGACACGCCCCTTCTACTGACCAATCACCAGCACACTAACATTTAGCTAGAGAACTGATAGCAACACACTGAGCATGCTCGACCTAACAAAGGCTCAGAACTACAGGTCGATGCCATGGTAACTTAGAAGGAAACACAGTGGGTAGCAGATGAAAAAAACTTCTTTTTAACTACTGAACGGTAAATACGTGAAATTTACATTATATTAGGTAATGATTGATGATGAATTAGTTTAAAACATAAGTTATATTTATGGTAACTGGAATACCCCTTTAAGGGACCAATGGAAATGCACAGGAGACATTACTGAAAGCTGTTATTATAAGGTAATTACAGATCTTTTGGCAATAATTGACAGACTAATTCAGGTATACATGCCTAGCTCTATTAAACTAGCAAATTAAAAAAAAATATGACAGTTACACTTTAAGGGTCCTATTTTATTAGGGGTACATTATTGTCAGAGTTTGGGCCCCCCAGAGGATCTTTTAGTACTCTGGTGGCCCGTCTGACCCTAATGTCAGTGCATCTTCTGAATGATACCACTCATTAGCTTCTGTGTGTGCGCATGCACAGGCCACAATGAGCAGTACAGATGGAATCAGAAATGGTTGACAGAATGGTCACACTCATATTATATCATTGCTTATCTGTGACTTCACATGGTCGGGCAGACTGTGGGTCTCCATTGTATACATACAGGGCAGCACTACTTCAATAATACAAACCATGTCAGACTGACATATTAAATATTAAGTTACATAATGTCACATTAATATCAAAGATGTTTTTTTTAATCAGATACATTTTTATTGATAGTTTTTCTTTTAACAAACAACAATTACGCAATGTATTACATGGGCAATAAAAAAAAAAATCAAGGATACATTCACAAGTAGGGTATTACAGAATATTCGTACCCATGACATTGCCTATACAACCCCTTCTTAAAAACCCTCCCTTCCTCCCCTGTACAATGAGCTGGGCAGCCAAAAACAAGATGATTTTTTAAAGGGAGTCGGTTGCCAAAAAAATCACTTTTAAACCAGGCACAATGCCTTGTAGGACTAACTCATATTGTAATGGTAGCTTGTACTTCGCTATTTGTTGCTTCATTCTGGAGAAAAAGTACTTTTAATCCATATACAGATGAGCAGTTAAGTGCACAGAGGACGGGCTGAAGCGACTTTGTGCACCCTTGCTCTTCTTGCTTCTTCTGCCAGACCCTCTCTCTCCTTCTTGATTGACAGGGCCAGATTTCCTGCATAGTCCTCTCCCCTGGCCCTATCAATGAAGAAGCAGAAGGAGGGGCTAGCAGAGGAAACAGGTCACTAAGTGGTCATCGCATTCAGCTGAGCTAGCCCTACAAGATGCTATGTCTGGATTAACAGTGAATTTTGTGGCGACAGATTCCATTTAATATTAAAGACTACACATCACCAGTCCTAACATATTTATTAAAACAATTCTGTAGCATCTTTCTGTGTTGTGCCGTTCCCATTATCCCAACTAGCTATGTATGAATATATTGACATCTAGGGTGTCATTTATTAAGACCGGCATTTTAGACGCTGGTCTTAATAAAGCCTTGCAGTGGCGGAGGATCAGCCAAAGTTATGTAGAGACGCCGGCCTCTACATAACTTCGGCTCATCCAGCACCACTTCTAAATGTAAGACAGCTTCTAAGCTTTCTTACATTTAGACCGTTTTCTACACCTAAACCAGGCAAAGAAAATGCCATATGACACAGACCTGCCGGCCCTTCCCCGTCCACGCCCTAATATAGGCGTATTTCAGGTTAATAAATGAATCTCCTAGGCTTTACCAGTTGAGGTGTATCTCTACAGAGTATGACATTGTCTAGTCAGTGCTGACAGTGTCGGACTGGTAGAGTACCCATCTGACAGGGTGTATGGTAATGTCAATTTGTTAATATATATTCTGGAGGAATAACAGAGGAGGATCGCACTTCAGAGTGAGAAAAGAAGCCCCCTATTTTATAGGGAGTGCAAGTAGTTACCAAAACAGACATGTCCGGAGAGGTGACAGTGGCAGATTGTGTCACCATAAAATGCAGTGAATCTGCAGACAGCAGGTTATAAAGCAGGAGAAGCTGAGCAGATTACCGTATTTTTTACTTTATAAGATGCACCCTTTTCCCCCAAAAGTGGAGAAAAATGGCAGTGCACCTTATAAAGCGAATACTAGTGAGCGCATTCCATTACGCTCACTAGGTGCAGGGAGTGAAGCGCTGCGAGCACTGCCAGTACTCACCCTCCCTTCTTCCCTGAGGCCATGCTGCACTGACTGCGCAAAGTGTCAGGACATAGGCATAACCTGACGCTGCACGCAGTCAGGTGACAGTACAGCGCGGGCCTGGAGAAGAGAAGGAAGCGCGACTGCAGGGGAGACCGCCAGACCAGCAGGAGAGGTAAGTTTATTTATTTAAGGTCTGATGAGGGTCTGACATGGAGGTCTGATCTGAGATCAGATGGGTCTGACATGGAGGTCTGATGGGGGTGTGACATAGAGGTCTGATGGGCGTCTGACATAGAGGTCTGATGGGGGTCTGACATGGAGGTTTGATGGGGGTCTGGCATGGAGGTCTGATGGGGGTCTGACATAGAGGTCTGATGGGGCGCCTGACAGAGGTCTGATGGGCGTCTGACATGGAGGTTTGATGGGGGTCTGACATAGAGGTCTGATGGGCGTCTGACATAGAGGTCTGATGGGGGTCTGACATAGAGGTCTGATGGGGGTCTGACATAGAGGTCTCATGGGGGTCTGACATAGAGGTCTGACATGGAGGTTTGATGGGGGTCTGACATAGAGGTCTGATGGGGGTCTGACATAGAGGTCTGATGTGGGTCTGACATAGAGGTCTGATGGGGGTGACATGAGGTCCAGGGGTCTGACATGGAGGTTGATGGGGGTCTGGCATGGAGGTCTGATGGGGGTATGATCTGAGGATCTGACGAAAAGTATGAGGTCTGATGAAAAATATTTTAAAATCTGGTGTGTGTCTTATCATCAGATGTACCTTATAGAGTGAAAAATATGGTAATATTTAGTTATGTGGATAAAGAGTCAGTAAAACTTGTAATTTTTACATTCATATCTCTGCTCTTTCTAACTTAAGACCACTCTCGTTGATAGCGCTCAGTGCACATGGTGTTATCAGTGATTTCTGGGTAAGGGTTCACTCACACGACCACATAGTCGCCATGCCCATGTTGCGGATCGCAAACAGCAGGTCTGGAATACATGGGCACCGGCCATGTGAACTCCATGCTGCAGATACAGACCCATTGACTTGAATGGGTCCGCGATCTGCAAAATATGGCAAAAGAAAGGACATATCCTTATCTTTTGCGGTGCGGAAGCATGGATTTGAAGCCCACAGAAACACTCAGAAGCCCTTCTGTGGGCTTTCGGGTCCATGCCTCCGCACCTATTTTTTGCTGCATTTTGCGAATCGTGGACCCATTCAAGTCAGTGGGTCCGCACCGCATCACGGAGTTCACATGGCCAGTTCCCGTGCATTGTAGACCGCTATTTGCAGTCCACAGCATGGGCACGGAAACCATACAGTCGTGTGAATAAGCCCTAAGTGTGTATACAGAGGTAGCTGTCAGTCACTGATAGTTGTACACAGGAGAGGTGTTATCAGTGATTGATTGCATTCTCTGTGTAAGTGTATATACAGAGATATCTGTCAGTCACTGATGGTTGTACACAGGGGAGGTGTGATCAGTGATTAATAGTATTCTCTGTGTAAGTGTGTATACAGAGGTAGCTGTCAGTCACTGATAGTTGTACACAGGAGTGGTGTTATCAATGATTGATTGCAATCTCTGTGTAAGTGTGTATACATAGATAGCTGTCATTCACTGATAGTTGTACACAGGGAGGTGTTATCAGTGATTGATTGCATTCTCGGTGTAAGTGTATATACAGAGATATCTGTCAGTCACTGATGGTTGTACACTGGGGAGGTGTTATCAGTGATTAATAGTATTCTCTGTGTAAGTGTGTATACATAGATAGCTGTCAGTCACTGATAGTTGTACACAGGGAGGTGTTATCAGTGATTGATAGCATTCTCTGTGTAAGTGTGTATACAGAGATAGCTGTCAGTCACTGATAGTTGTACACAGGGGAGGTGTTATCAGTGATTGATAACATTCTCTGTGTAAGATAGATATATATATATAGATTATAACTGTCAGTCATTGATAGTTGTACACGGGGAGGCGTTATCAGTGATGGATTGCATTCTTTCTGTAAGTGTGTGTATATATAGATAACTTTGGCTTAATGAAGCCGCTTAATCCCTCTTGACCCAGATACTAATAATTATAAAATATAACCTTTATTAAGGACATTTTAAAATCCTGCTATGTGAGCAAAATCCCTTTAAAAATTACCACTGTCAACACATGCAGTCGCTGTTTAATTGCACTGGTGTAACTGTGAATAAAGGAGTTCGCGATTACTCCTAACTCACTACACCTACCAACTGTACCTAAAGTTTGTTACTCCAATTACACATTGGCAGAGCTTACTCTGCTGCACCGATCCCTAACTGTTATTTTTAGAATGCATGTGAAACATAGTGGATCCTTAAAAACTCTTTCTTCCCCCCGACATGTTTCACCAGTAAACTGGCTTCCTCAGGGGTAATGGGCAGAGTTGAATAAGGACGCTAGCCTGCCACTATTTAAGGACCTTTTGACTTGATTGATGGCTATTTCAGCCTATAGGGGCCAGATTTACTTCCCTTTTTTGTGAATCATCACCAGACTGAGTGCAAGTGCTTGGTACTACATATTAATTGTTCTCCCCTATTTAAGGACCTTTTGACTTGATTGATGGCTACTCCAGCCTATAAGGGCCAGATCTACTCCCCTTTTTTGTGAATCATCACCAGACTGGTTCCAAGTGATTGGTGCCCCATCTTAATTGTTCTCCTTTATTTGAGGACCTTTTGACTTGATTGATGGTTACTACAGCCCAATAGGGCCAGATCTACACCCCTTTTTGTGAGTCATCACCAAACTGATGCCAAGTAAAAAAAAGGGGTGTAGATCTGGCCCTATTGGGCTGTAGTAACCATCAATCAAGTCAAAAGGTCCTCAAATAAAGGAGAACAATTAAGATGGGGCACCAATCACTTGGAACCAGTCTGGTGATGATTCACAAAAAAGGGGAGTAGATGTGGCCCTTATAGGCTGGAGTAGCCATCAACCAAGTCAAAAGGTACTTAAATAGGGGAGAACAATTAATATGTAGTACCAAGCACTTGCACTCAGTCTGGTGATGATTCACAAAAAAGGGGAGTAAATCTGGCCCCTATAGGCTGAAATAGCCATCAATCAAGTCAAAAGGTCCTTAAATAGTGGCAGGCTAGCGTCCTTATTCAACTCTGCCCATTACCCCTGAGGAAGCCAGTTTACTGGTGAAACATGTCGGGGGGCAGAAAGAGTTTTTAAGGATCCACTGTGTTTCACATGCATTCTAAAAATAACAGTTAGGGATCGGTGCAGCAGAGTAAGCTCTGCCAATGTGTAATTGGAGTAACAAACTTTAGGTACAGTTGGTAGGTGTAGTGAGTTAGGAGTAATCGCGAACTCCTTTATTCACAGTTACACCAGTGCAATTAAACAGCGACTGCATGTGTTGACAGTGGTAATTTTTAAAGGGATTTTGCTCACATGGCAGGATTTTAAAATGTCCTTAATAAAGGTTATATTTTATAGTTATTAGTATCTGGGTCAAGAGGGATTAAGCGGCTTCATTAAGCCAAAGTAAGAGAGTGTAAAAAACCCATACCCAGATAGGGTCTTTTTTTCAAAGTGTCTATATATAGATAACTGTCAGTCACTGATGTTGTAAATGGGGTGGTCTTAGGTTCAGAAAAGACAGAGATATAAATTTATAAATTACAAGTTCTGCTGAATCTTTTCCCACAAAAATATACAAGGGATGTTCAGTTATCTACCCCAGCATGTTCTGTTAGTGTTACAGAGCTGAGCTTGCCTGTGCAGGTTGAGACATGTCTGGACCTACAACATACTCAGTAGCAGTTCAGTCTGATGAAAGAAAGCACTGGAAGTGACTAGATGGCAAGTGCAGTCCAGTGCAGGTCTACAAAGAAAGTAAGGGATTTGGAGCTTTGTTTCGTGATTAAATTCCTTACAAAGGAAGATAAGAAGCCTAAAGAAATCCATGAAAGGATGATTTCTGTAGATGGTGATGATGCACCTTCCTACTACCAAGTAAAGTTTTGGGCCAAGCAGTTTAAATGGGGTAGAGAATCGGTTCAACATGACCCCCATTCAGGGCGACCTGTTGAAGCATCTTCAGAGGAAAAGTGCCGTAAAGTGGAGGCCATGATTTTTGAAGAACGTCTGGTCAAAGTCAAAGCTTAACCATCCACCCTACAGTCCAGACCTGGCTCCCAGTGATTTCTCTTTTGTAACCTGAAGAAATTTCTGCGTGGGCAACAATTTCCTGATGATAATTTGGTAACGGGGTTCCTGCAGCAATAAGTCTCCAATTCTGAGGGCATCCGATCACTGGAGACGAAGTGGAATAAGTGTATTGAAGTCAAAGGGGGTTACGTTGTAAAGCAGCAAGTTACATTTTCTTAGAAAATTCTAATTCAGGTATATAACTTATTGAACACCCCTCGTATATCAATCTGCACAGCTCCTCCTGCTCTATAGCATGCTGCCTGAAAAATGGGAAGCGGTGAAGGCTCTGTACTCACCGCATCCTGGTCCTTGGCCGTCGGCTGTGCAGTGGCTGCGCACAGCGTGAGGGTGCTTTGTGACCACAGCATAGCCAGCGACAAGATGAAGAGTATCGCGGTGAGGAGAGGAGCAGCGACGTCCAGAGCAGGAAAGGTAAGTGCTTTTTTTGTTTTGTGCTCTGTGGCTGATGAGATACATGGGGGCTGAAACATGGCGATGGAGGATGATATGGGGGCTGAAATATGGCAATGGCGGCTGAAATATGGCAATGTGGGCTGATGAGAGGAATATGGGGCTGATATGGGGGCTCATGAGAGGCATGGGGCCTCACATTGGGGTCTGAGCTGAGGTCTGATTGGGGGTCTGATCTGAGGTCTTATTGGGGTCTTAAATAACATTGGGGTCTGACTGGTGGTCTAATGATAAATATTTTTTTTCTTATTGTCCTCCTCTTAAACCTAGGTGCGTTTTATGGGCTGATGTGTCTTATAGGGCGAAAAATACGGTAGTAGGAAAAAAAGTGTTCCTTTGGAGGTAAATGTTGCTTTGCCAATTTGTTCTCTTATGGTGAAATTTAGCCACATATACCACATGGTGGCCACATATATGCTTCTAGTTATTGGTTGGAGTGATTGTAATAATCTTCTCATGAGAAACTCATTTAGCAATGCTTGGTTTACAGACAGAATCCTTACAAGTGTCCAATCTTATTCTTACTGGAAAATAAGGTTATTAGTCTCTGTCTGTGCGTGCTGTACTTTATTACTTTATAATGGCAATGAAGATTATTTACTGAAAGGAAATGACTAAAGTTTATTCCAGTTTATAAGATTGAGGAAATACAGTGATATATACTGTATGTTAGTGCAGTGGTGTAGTGTGGGTTGCCAGCACCCAGGGCAAGCCATGTACTATGCGCCCTAATCGGTGAACACGCCCCTTTTACAGAACTGATCAGAGACAGCAGTTCTGCTCTACCTACAAGACACCTAGCGATCACCAAGATCTCGGGGTCCACTAGAAGAAGCAGCATTAGATGCTTACTATGTTCACTGCGTAGCGCTCATTGGGGTTCATTTACTAAGTGTGCTACACTTGTTTTAGGTGCAAGAAATGCAAATGCTTTTTTGCGACATTTGTAACAACTGTGCAAGAGTATTTTGCCTCAAGTGTTTTTTTGCGCAGTCCTCGCCACTTGGGAGTGAGGGTGACTTGGCTGGGGCTGGGACATCGGGCTTGATACAGTTACCATCTTTTACACCTGGAAGCAGGTGTAAAAAAGGAGTAAAAAACTACTCCAATCAGGGACTGGAGCACTTTTTGCTCCACATGTACAGACTGCCAGTAACGCGCCTGAGCCTGAGGCCTGGTCATAAATGAGATGCTTTCTCTGCCTGCGCACCTAATTTATCATGAGGGCTGAGCTTCGCCATAAATTTGACGCTTTCTCTGGCAGTGCAGGGGGGTAACAAAGACCCCACTGTGTGCTTTGGAGCGAGTATGGGAGAAAGCAGAAGTGGCAAACTGATTCTGTCTTCTACTCAGGGTCCCGAGATTGCAGGAGCTTTAATCTGACAATAATAATAAAACATCAAAAAACGCGATCCCTAAAATGTTAATCTTTATTACTATTCACTAAAAATATATAAAGACTAGACACTGACACAAAATATGCACTAGCGTCAACTAGTGTCCTGATTAGTATAGAAACAATAATTTGTGGGTGCAAGGGCACGGACAAAAAGGTCAGATAACCAAGGGACACTTCCTGCTCCACTTGAACACAGGAACCTCCCCTGACCACCAATGTATGCCATCATCCTGCATCTTCATCCATTGATGAACAGGAGTTAATGCATCTGTGGTATACAGGTACCTCCCCTGACCACCAATGTATGCCATCATCTTGTGTCTTCATTCATTGGTAAAAAAAAGGGGTTAATGCATCTTTGGTATCATCACTGGGGCAAGTATATACCCCCAGCTTTCTGTTTTGCTTTATTTGTTTACTTATCTTGGTATTTTCTATTCTTTTTGGTAATAACCCCCTGATGAACCCACTAAATGTGGGGGAAAGTTTCGCGTTGGAGTTTTTTGGAATTGATAGTTGCATTATTGCACAACTATTGGGGTTTTGATATCAATTTTAATTTTTTTCTGTATATCCAGCTTCATTATTCTCTAGGGTGCTTCTAGGGTAGTTGCAGGATAGGCTCGAGGACAGGGAACGCCTACCATTTGGGGGTGTCCCTGGGCTGAGGACTATATAGGGCTTTCTAGGGACAGCTTTGTTGAGGATAGGCACAAAGTGTCCCTTGGTTATCTGACCTTTTTGTCCGTGCCCCTGCACCCACAAATTATTGTTTCTATACTAATCAGGACACTAGTTGACGCTAGTGCATATTTTGTGTCAGTGTCTAGTCTTTATATATTTTTAGTGAATAGTAATAAACATTAACATTTTAGGGATCGCGTTTTTTGATGTTTTGTTATTTTTGTAATATACGTGACTTTGATTTATCGTCCAATATCTTATATTGTTTGGTTTTTGCTTTAATCTGACACCCTACATGTACAGTGCACCAGATTAAAGCCCAGCACCAAGCACAATACCTGTCATTATGGAGATAATTAGGAGGATTATTACTGTGGGCTTAAATAAAGTGTGCACAGCCAGCCCATGGGAATTTAACTAGTACTACTCTGAGCCTGCTATGCAGACCACTTAAAGGGGTTGGCCAGTTTATATTACTATAAAACCTATCCAGTGAGCATATTTCTCTCTATATATGCCCTGATGATGCAAACCAATGTATTATATAACACCTACAAAAACATCATCAATAGCCAAAGATGTATAAAGTTTACTTTATTAGATATCAGCTAATAAAAAACACATTATGTGATAAAATGGAGGAAATGTTCCACAAAGAATGGCTAGAACTGTATATAAATGAATCAGTCATAACAGTGCTATGTGTAATGGTCACCACAAAGTAAATAAATCAACAGCAAGTGACTGGTAAATACCAAAAATAAATCAAAACGTTAAGTAGAACAATTATGATATGGTCATAAAATACATTGGAATGTTACCAACCACAGGCCCAACGTCCAATGAGTTTTGTGGATGGCTTCTTTCAGGGACCCCACATTATGTGTTTTTATTAACTTATATCTAATAAACTTTATATTTTATATACATCTTTAGCTGTTTGTGTTGTTTTTGTGTTATACAGTTTATATTACTAGCTACACATGTGAAGCTAATAATAATAATTATTAAACTATCAGCACTGATGTCTGTAATTTTAATATGAATAATTCATATTTATATGCAGGTTTCCTGACATACATGCTGCTCTGTTGGGAACATGTTTTTCAGAAGCCTCCAATCACTTATACTGGGGGCGGTCTACACATTTGCTAGGTCACCTCAGACTCCCAGACTCTCTGTTAATACAGATCCCAGATAAGGTTCCCATTAATACAGGCCCCAGATCAGGCTCCCCATTAATGCAGGCCCCAGATCAGGCTCCCCATTAATACAGGCCCCAGATCAGGCTCCCCATTAATACAGACCCCAGATTCCCTATTAATACAGAACTCATACAAGATTCCCCATTAGTACAGACCCCAGATCAGACTCTCTATTAATACAGACCTCACATGAGACTCCTCGTTAATGCAGACCCTAGACCAGATTCCCCACTAGTAGAGACCCCAGATCAGACTCTCTATTAATACAGACTTCATACGAGACCCCCTATAAACCCATATCTCAGATCAAGCTCCCCCTTAATACAGACTCTAGGTCAGACTCCCTATTAAAACAGAACTCATACGAGATTCCCCATTAGTACAGACCTCAGGTCAGACTCCCTATTAATAACGACCTCACACCAGACTCCTCATTAAGGCTTCATTCACACGACCGTATGTGTTTTGCGGTCCGCAAATTGCGGATCCGCAAAAAACGGATGATGTTCCGTATGGCATCCGTGTTTCCGTTTTTTTTGCGGATCCATTGTAACAATGCCTATCCTTGTCAGCAAAACGGACAAGAATAGGACATGTTCTATCTTTTTTGCGGAACGGAAATATGGACATACGGAAACAGAATGCACTCGGAGTACCTTCCGTTTTTTTTTGCGGACCCATTGAAATGAATGGTTCCGCATACGGTCCGCAAAAAAAACGGAACGGACACGGAAACAAAATACGGTCGTGTGAATGAAGCCTAATACAGATCAGATACCCCACTAGTACAGACCCCAGAGCAAACTTTCTATAAATACAGAACCCATAAGAGACTTCCCATTAATACAGACCCCAGATCAATCTTCTCATTAATACAGACATCAGATCAGACTCCTTATTAATACAGAACTCATACCAGGCTCTCCATTAATACAGACCTCAGACCAGAACCCCCCATTATTACAGACCCCACACAAGACATCCCAATAAAACTGACCCCAGACCAGTCTTCCAATTAGTATAGACCCAAGCTATGGGTGGGAGGAGGTGGGAAATATGGCTGTTGCTGCAAAGAAGGAAAAATATCATACTATATAATCTGTCTGCAAAAACAAGCAGGCAGCAGCTTTAGTAGGGGCAGGCCCACAGTACCATACAACTAATGCAGCACTCCGCAGCCTGACACAGACATGATAACATTACAGTTGTCTGTTAAAGCTGCTGCTGGTATAGCAGATAATGACTCTCCTGTTTGATCCCAGTCATTCAAACATGGTGTGTGAAAGAACCCTGCCCCCGCCTCCTCCTCATTCTCTTCTTCTTCTCACCCCTTCACGGCTCTTTTGCAGGTCACAAGAGAAGAATACAAAAGGGGGTGGGCCATGATGCTCGCCCCAGGTTTTGGGGCTGAGGTAGCCTGCACGCAGTATGCCTCATAAGGGTTTGCCATTCGCTCTGTCTCAGGCAGCACACTGATTCACTGAATGACAATGGTGCATTGTACTGCCTGCCACAGAGTGAATGGCATTGCCCCTTGCAGTTTGACACCTGGGATACTTTGGAGAAATGGCTGTACCACTGGTTCCATGACCAAGTAAATGATAGATAAATATGATAGATATATACTGTAAGTAAGTAGATATGATAGATACTGTAGATAGATTGGCAGGCTAGTTACCTGGCTAGTTAGTAGCCAATATTGATAATCAAAACTATGGCATAGCAAATTAGGTATTTATAGGAAATGATCAGATATTTTGAGCATTGTGGTCTCCCACCTGTGACTCTCCATCTGTTAAGAAACTGCCACTCCCAGTATGCTCTGTTACAGTTTGATCACTGTTCTACCATATAAGTGCCCGAGCAATAATAATAATGGTTTACCACTTGTAAAGAATTGCTTCTATATTTATAACACCACAAACCTTAAGAAGCTCAGCTTACTTACTCAAGCTCTCATCATGTTCTACTTCATGAATCATGACTTAAAAACTGGTCCAATGAGTAGCCATAAACCATGTAAATTAACATGGTAACATAGTTTGTAAGGCTGAAAAAAGACATCTGTCTATCCAGTTCAGCCTGTTATCCTGCAAAGTTGATCCAGAGGAAGGCAAAAAACCCCTGTGAGGTAGAAGCCAATTTTCCTCATTTAGGGAAAAAATTCCTTCCCGACTCCAATCAGAATAACTCCCTGGATCAACGACCCCTCTCTAGTAACTATAACCTTGTATTATTATCAGAAATACATCCAGACCCCTCTTGAACTCTTTTAGTGAACTTACCATCAACACCTCCTCAGGCAGAGAGTTCCATAGTCTCACTGCTCTTAGCGTAAAGAATCCTCTTCTATGTTTATGTACAAACCTTCTTTCCTCCAGACGCAGAGGATGTCCCCTCGTCACAGTCACAGTCCTGGGGATAAATAGATCGTGGGAGAGATCTCTGTACTGACCTCTAATATATTTATACATAGTTATTAGATCTCCCCTCAGTCGTCTTTTATCTAAAATTAATAACCCTAATTTTGATAATCTTTCTGGGTACTGTAGTCCACCCACTCCAGTTATTACTTTAGTTGCCTGCCTTTGAACCTGCTTAAGTTCTGCTTGTGCATAGGTGGTCAAGTTTGTACACTATACTGAAGCTTTCTATATGTTGTTAAAGTGTAGATTCACCTTTTACACATCTCTGAATTGTTGTTGCTGAGCTCTGAACCCCACAGCAGAACCAAAGCTCTGATAACTGATTTTACTGTCTCTCATGCCTCATTCACACGTCAGTGTTTTGGTCAGTGATTTTCATCAGAGATTGTGAGCCAAAACCAGGATTGGAGCCTCCACAGAGATAAGGTTTAAGGGAAAGATCTTCACCTGCTCTGTGTTTAGAGACGCACCTGGTTTTGGCTCAAAATCACTGGGGGGAGTTGTGACCACACTCTGAAAAATGATGATTTAGTTGTTTCTACTGTAGGTAGCAATACATTAGCATTCTGCAAAACCTACTTTATTTATACCAATAATTTTTATTCTGTAATTGGCCAATGTTCAATAAAACATGAACCTAAATTGTATTATGAGTGAAGTTCCTTAAAGTAAAAAAAACAAGTCATTTGCAGACATACTTAAGGTAAATATAGATGCGAAGATATATTCAATATCCTTTTAAATATCAGAATATCTGATCACAGTGTACTGCCCCATTCCAGTTTTGCATTACCTCGCACTATTTTTAGAACAGGTGTCATCAAGATCTTGGCTTCTTGACCAATTTTCTAAAATGCTTTGCAAACTTTAAGCAACCTTATTTGTCAGCACAGCTCATTACACTCCCCCAATTAAAGTGACCCTGTATGCGGGCCACTCCTTTACCAGGTGTAACCAAGCACCCTTGTTCTCAGGATTAGGCTTCTTCCACACTAGCGGCAGCACGGATCCGGCACCTAAAGGGTGCTGACGGATCCGTACTGCCGCTGATACATGTGTGGAGCCGGAGCAGCGCTCCGGCCCCACACATGTTGACACAGACACAGAGAACATACATACATACATACATACATACACACAAACACATACATACTTACATACTCCAGGCAGGGACGCTGGCAGCACGTCTTCACACGCCTCCTGCGCGCAGTGATGCCGATTCCCCACGGCGCCCTCTGCTGGGCGCAGTGGGGAAACGTCATAGCTGCGCGCAGGAGGCGCGTGAAGACATGCTGCCGGCGTCCCTGGCTGGAGTATGTATGTGTTTGTGTGTATGTGTGTGTATGTATGTATGTCTGTATGTATTTCTGTATATGTGTAGCCGGATCCGGAATGACCCCCCATTGCAAGTCAATGGAGGACAGATCCGGATTACTGGTGTGTCACATCAAACGGATCCGTCCCCATTGGCTTGCATTGGGGGTCATTCCGGATCCGTCTTGGTGCGGATGCAGCGCTCCGGCCCCACACATGTTGACACAGACACAGAGAACATACATACATACATACATACACACAAACACATACATACTTACATACTCCAGGCAGGGACGCTGGCAGCACGTCTTCACACGCCTCCTGCGCGCAGTGATGCCGATTCCCCACGGCGCCCTCTGCTGGGCGCAGTGGGGAAACGTCATAGCTGCGCGCAGGAGGCGCGTGAAGACATGCTGCCGGCGTCCCTGGCTGGAGTATGTATGTGTTTGTGTGTATGTGTGTGTATGTATGTATGTCTGTATGTATTTCTGTATATGTGTAGCCGGATCCGGAATGACCCCCCATTGCAAGTCAATGGAGGACAGATCCGGATTACTGGTGTGTCACATCAAACGGATCCGTCCCCATTGGCTTGCATTGGGGGTCATTCCGGATCCGTCTTGGTGCGGATGCCTGGACCGGAGAGAAAACCGCAGCATGCGGTTCTCCGGTCTGAAGACAGAACGGAATGCTTTCAGGAGCATTCCGTTGTCTTCAGTTCAGTTTTGTCCCCATTGACAATGAATGGGGACAAAACTGAAGCGTTTTTTTCCGGTATTGAGCCCCTATGACGGAACTCAATACCGGAAATTAAAAACGCTAGTGTGAAAGTAGCCTTAGTAAACTCCCACTACTCACAGAGTATATTAGCACATCCTGGTAATATGACGTACAACTCCCATTTGGGGCAACACTTCTTTAGTAAAATTATTGACAAACCCAATGCACCGGAAAAGCAGCACCAAACACTTTTTTTGTGCAGTCCTCCTTTTGTGCAAAATATGTGACGTTTGCCCGTTTATGTCATGCTTGCCTCTTTTCTTAAGAGTGGGTTGAGGGACAAGGGCTGAAATGCCCAACACATTACTTACATAGAAAAATTCTCATAAATTACATCTTAAATCAGTGCCAGCTTTTAGCTGGTATAGCTTTTAGTTTCTGGCACGTGGAGCTCAGGAGATCGGCCATTACTTGGCACATCTCATGCCTGAGCAAACTAGATCAAGCCTAGCAGATGAAATACCAGTCCTGGTAAATTCCCCCAATAATGTTTACTGTACTCATTAAAAAAATTAAATTTTTGCGATATGTAACGAGATGTATCAATGTAGAACAGAGAACTTAGGCTAGTTTCACACCTGTGACTGTCCTGTTCCTGCATAGTATCGGCCAGACAAAAAAACGTTACGTGCAGCAGTTTTTGCCCAACTGATTCCCAGCGGCTAGCGGACGGATTTCTGATGGACCTCATTATAGTCAATGGGGTCCAGAGGGCAAGCGGCAGTATTGAGAGAACTACGGCAGACTGTTCTCTGCCGGAATAGCCTGCCAGAGCCTGCCACAAATGGGAACCTAGTCTTAGCAAATCTACTTCTAACAACATTAGACAATACTACAGTAATATAATGAAGAAGAGCAGCATGTCAAGGTAGACGCCTGCATGTATTTTATTTAGATTCTTGGAAATTCAGTTTTAACATATTATCTCCTTACACAAACATACTTGCTCTAAAGGCATTGTAAGTATAGTACCAAATATTTTCCATTTAGTGTATTCTAAAACTTGTAAGCTATACATCTAGTATGATTAAGGGAGGTCTTAAAATGAAACAAGCGTCATATACTACAATGAAGGAAAGGTTCTACTTACCCATAATTATTTCTGCTTAGTCTCTGAATGTAAGAGACTGCAAGATAATATCATTGAGAGGTGAAAGCCAAAGGCAGTCGTTCTATTTAAAGTCGTGTTCTGCACTCCTGGTGCTGTTATCTTTAGCAAGAATACTGCTGCTCCATGACAAGTTTACCAGAAAAGCAATAAACAAGGAACAAACAGTCCACTTCCTGCAGCTTCTGCATGGGAGAAGATTACTATTTGCACCTGACTGCAGGAGATGCCAGATGGAGCTTTCCATGGAGGAGTGGAGATGTCACACTAGCTGTCTTCTGAGATGAGAGAACATAAGGAGTGGGAGTTCATCATTATGTCGACAGGAGAAGCAGTGTATTTTTTGCCACCACAGACAGGAATCAAATGTCTTGTGTAGCCAACATTTACTTTCTACAATAAACATGTCAAGAATCATTTCCAGGACTAGATGTACAATAATTCTCGAAATTCTCGGAAAAATTGAATCAATGAAAAGAGGCGTGCAGAAGGATTTTTGTGTTTGTGTAACAGATAACGTATTATGCACTTAAACGGGTTGTCCCATGATTAAATATGATGTTAGCTCATGGAAAGCAGAACAAGTTTTCAGTTGGAATCTTTTAAAGTAATTTCTCTTCTGTGCAGATGTGCTCTGATTCTTCTTGGCTGGCCTTCACAATAGCAGGAATCACTGTCCCCATATACAGTCTATATGGTGGTACTGAGCTTGTGTGACCAACAGTACTGTACCCATTAGAAGGGATGTTTTCAGAGCGAATCAAAAGAACACTAGGGGTCAGCATACCAAGTATTGTAACAGAAATATTTAGACATAGAAGCATTTTTTATTCAATTTGAAAACTTATGTTTTGTGTGATGTAACAACGGAAAAATGTTGATAATCCTTCCATGGTGAGATTCCTGGTGGTTGGGGACAGTGAAGGGACTAGTGATGTTATCTGTGTTTGCCTAGGACAGTAAAAGAGTTAAAGTGTGATATAAAAGTCATCCCAATAGAACAAAAGTTAAAACCTCTGAGTCTGTCACAGCTCCTAGTATGCAAAATGTCAAGAGAAATCCACATATGTTGGTATGGTTGGAATGAAAAATGGATTGCCATAAATACAGGTCGATCTGTCTGCCAGAGATTTGAAACTGGGATGGAAGATCACTTTCCATCAAGACAATGACTCTTAACATACTGTTAAAGCTACACTGGGGTTGTTTAAGAGGGCACATTGAAATGTCAGGGAGTGGCCTAGTCAAAGCCCAGACCTCACGTCAATTGATGATCTGTGGCATGACTTGAAGAACCCATCACAACCAACACAACCCATCTAACTTGAAGGAGTTGGGGGAAGTTTCTCTCTGAAAGAATGAGCAAAAATCCCTGTAGATGTAGAAAGCGAATAGTTTCTAATCCAAGAAACTTGCAAAAGGTGGCTCCACAAAGTATTGACATTAAGGTTCTTTGTCTTTTTGTCTTAATTATTGTTTGTATCACAGTAAAAGCTATTTTGCACCTTCAAAGTGGTAGACATGTTGTGTAAATTAAAAGGTAGAAACCCCCCCTTGTCAAAAAAAAAAAGAAATCCATTTTAATTCCACTTTGTAATGAAACAAAATAGAAATAACACTAAGGCGGGGGAGTGAGTACTTTCACAATGCACTGTAAATGAAGTATCATTCCTAAATGGAGTACTGCGTGTTCCCTGGTCCAGCCCATTTTTCTGAACAATTAGTTTGCTCTCAGTTTCACATTAGTGAAGCACTTCCAGTACATTTCACAGAGTATATTGGAACCAGTTTGACTGGTTACCAGACTGTTACAGTTACAACTCATGATAATTTACAGCCTGCAATCTTATCATAGCAAAGTAGGTGATATGCTAAAAGCATCAGTATACCTAAGATAGCTGCTAATTATGGGTGATTATACGTCCCACATTATGGCAATATGATAATATTTATTTCATATCAGCCGAGATATGACCCACTCTTAAAAGCTCTGCCCGCCTTCACAACCCATCCTTTTATTATTCAAATGCATCTGAAATGCTTGAAGCAAGTCTGCAAATGGTCTCCATTAACAATGTCTTACTATTTATTGTCTAATGTTTGTATTCAAACCTATGCAAATCTACCATGGTATTGGAATACAAAGAAGCGCTGCGTTTTGGATCTTGTAGTCATACTCCATACATCTGTCTCCTCTAGGTACAATCGGTAGGTGAGCAAGAAGAAGTTTTAGTAGACAAATGGAAGAGAGTAAGGGCTTGTTCACACGGTGGATTTTTGCACAGAATCTATATTGAAAAACAGCATGGAATCCACCTCCCGTTGTTGTCAATGGGAATCTACGTTGTTGTCAATGGGAATCAGGTTTACAAACCTCGACAAGAGAAATTAGTCCCAATTAATGGGGTTAAAGCTGCAGGTGGATCCTTGGATCTCTGTTCTGGTTTGCATATGAACGTACATTAAAGGCTCCTTTACACTGCCCAATTTTCAGACAGATTAATTCTAACGAGCATTTGTATAAACACTCGTTAGCGATAATCTGCCAGTGTAAAGGTGCCACCGATTATCCAATGAATGAGCGAAGCACTTGTTCATCAGGTAATAGGATCATCAATAGGATTGCTGTGGACAACTAAATCATCATTTGCTGGCATCAGATCGTGCTGTCTAAATAGAGTCGGTATTTGGACTAGACATGGCATTTGCAACCGCTCCTCCTCATACTGTAGAGGAGATCACTGAATGTAAATGTAACAGTCTTCTCCACTGACAAGCAAGCGATCGTTGGGAAGGGATGCTTCCTTCCCAACAATCTCTAGCTACATCGAGCCACGTAAAGGAGCCTTAAGGCCATTTTCACACTGCATCTGCAATATCCATCCAAGGTTTCTGCTGGGAGGATTTCCCAATGGAAAACTTTGGCTTACTATGTGTTTAGTAGATGCCACTAGTAGAGTGTCATCCATCACCTATAGGTGCCAGTGTTAAATAATGTTTACTGCACGGTATACTTTTTTTATAGCACTGTATTGAGCAGTCCAGTCTCCTGCCCTGTTCCATGACATTACAAAATGGAAGCCCTAGTGGATACCACAGAACAGAACACTCTTTTGGCCTCCATCAGTATGTCCATTTAACATATATTCCAGGAGCTCTCCCACTGCATACTATAAACAAAAACTAAAGATGTGGTGTGAAAAGCGCCTGGATCAGACCACACACAGGTAGGTTAGTAAGAATTAGTGGACCACTGGAAGGCAGGTTTCCTAAGGTTATCTTCATGAAACAACCACTTTGGGCATCTTTATCTAGAAGTGTTTGCAATAGAAAAAATAGGATAGGAAAATATGATTATTTGACATTAGAGCCTCTAAAATCCTTGCTGGACCAAACATATCAATAGGATACCAGCTTCTAAGATAACGTGATGCTATCTGAATACATTAGCATGGCATCTGTCTCATTTATTTCTTTACATTTTTCTGTTTCATAATGGCCACATTTTTCATATGAAATCTAAGCAGAGAAGAATAAAAAGAAATTCAGCCATGCATATGAACATTCGCCACTTTAGCTTGAGCATGATCTCACAGGATTACGTTTGCTCTGGTCAAACCAGCTAAATAGCTTGAAGGCTTATAATAGAAAACTCCACCCTGTCCCTTGCACGTTATTGTCACCCATGAAGTGCAGGGGTGAATTGCTGTTTAAGTCTCCTACTTACCAGTTGCTAGGATCATTTGTATATTAAGCAGAAGGAAATGAATTGAATATTACAACACTAAAATATTATATAACAGAGTAACTACAGTCATGGCAGCTGCTACAAGGCACAGAAATGGAGAGAACCCACTCAGGTGTAGAAAGGTTGCTTCTTTTTATGTGGGGCAAAAACATGGCTGAGGGGTAACAGGGGTAACTCTAGCCTTTCTGCTGCCTGAGGCAAAAATTAAAATGGCACCCCCCCTCCCAAATTCTCAACCTAACCTCTTCCCTCTTAACATTACATATAGAACTACAAAACATACAGGGTAATACAGCGCCACATACCTCTTACATCCAGTGACGTCTCCCTTGATGTAGAGGTTCTTTTTCCTCATCGTCTCCTTTAACAACAGACAGGCATGATGTAACGGGGAGCCGGCGGCGCTGCAGGGAGGGAGCGTATCCTGCTTGTAAGGAGGAGTGAGGACCTGGTGTCAGATGTGACCGGCGTCCTCGTCTCCATAGCAAGAGGGAAAACCTGACCGCATACACCTCCTCAGCGTGGCCGGCATCCCCCATCCCCTAGACAACGAACAGGGGAGGAACTGAGCGCCGAGGTTAATGAGTCAGCGCTCAGGTGTTTGGTTATGCCAGACGTGGTTCACATGGCCATGTCACGTGACCCATCAACTAGGCCTATTTAAACAGGCAACTTGCTGGCCACAGGTTCCCTGTGATTGGTCTTACTACCTCAGTAGCGTTTTCCCTGCATGTGCGACTTCTGTTTATTTGACCTCTGCTTGTATTTCACTTCAACCTTGTGATACCCCCTTGTATTGACGCAATCTCTTGGCTCCTGACCTCGGCTTGTACTTAACTTTGATCCTGTGATTCCCCCTTGTACTGACGCAACCTCCTGGCTCTTGACCTCTGCTTCATCTGGTTCCGCTTTTTGCCTATGTTTGGATTTTTTGTCTTCTCGGTTTCCGATCCCGTCTGGTATTTTTTACGTATCTGTGTTGTCTGTCTTAGCCTGTCATTTTTCTCCCTTTGTCACCCCTCCCTGTAAGGCCCTGCCCTTACGTAAGCTAGGGACCGCTGTCCAGTTGCGCACTGTCAGGACAGACGGCTCAAGTAGGTAGGGATAGTGGTGTGGGTGGAGCTCAGGGCTGCACTATTCCCTACCTGTTACATGACACATGATGATTTCTTTCAGCCTTGTCTCGTCTCTGCAGACAAACAGAGATCTTGGGGGGGGGGGTCAGGTATTATACTGAAATACGCCTATATTAGGTGCATTTCAAGCACAGATGGCAGGGAAGGGGGCAGGCCTGCCTCATTTATCATTTTCTGCATCTGTTTTAGGCATAGAAAATGGTGTAAATGTAGGATAGCAAGGAAGCTGACTTACCTGTAGGCTGTTGGTGCATGCGCCTCTTCATAACTTCAGCGGATTCTCTGCCAGCTATGGGGCTTTATTAATACTTGCATTCTGGTTTTAAAAAATGTGCCCCTTAGTTTCCCATTTTCTGAACATCCTAACTTGCCAACCCCAATACTATGCCAGCTGTGCAACCCAATACTATACTGCAGAAACCCCTAAAAATACTAGTACCATGCAGATACTGCCCTCCTCAATAATTGTTGGCACGAAGTGCCCTAAAAAATAACTGTGTCCAGCAAATAGTGTTAACCAGTTTGCAGTGTGTACCTGCATAGTCTGACAATGGCACCACTGACTGGAAAGAGTCAGACTGGGCAGGGACACACCCACCCCCACCCCAACTGATAACACCCCTCTGTACCCTTATTGCAGACTGCTAGAAATTCATTCAGAACTTCTAGTAGAAATAATAAAGGAATGGCACTACATAGAGTAATAAGAGTAGATGCTCCAGAATTGTTATTACATGGGGAATGCATGTAGCTATTTAAGCAGACATGGAAGGAGTGGTAAAAGTTCCTCTTAAAATACACACACAGTGTTATGGGAACAAGCATCCAAAAATTATGTCTTAATGGGGATAGATGCCTGCCCATACACGCCTTCACTAAAATTGAATTCAGCAGGCATTGCATTCTTTGGCTAGCTATAACCACATAATCGGAATGAGGACACAATTATTATGAACAGCTGGCCAGAGCTAGTAATGCTTGCTGGATTAAATTTTGGTCAAAATGCAGAATTGCTCCACATTTGGAGAACGATAAAACACATTTTATGGACAGCTACCCAGAGGAAGTAATGCTGGCTGCTCCACATTTACCACAACTAAGTGGTAAGGCATCGACTGCAGTACCAAGAACATGGCCAGGTAGGAGTTCAGCTTACACACGAGAATTGTGTTCTCATGGCCACACATTCCAATATGGATGTCTCATGATGGTGTGGAGGACAAGGAAGAGAAGTCAGAGCAGGAGAAGGAACAGCTTATGATGATGACAAGGACACTGTACTGCTTGGTGATGTGGACTAGCTGCCACAAAGAAGACCAGGAGAAAGGGGCCAGACTTATTCTGATTCAGAACGCTGGCCAGTTCTGTTTTCCCACAGGATTCAGTTTGCATTTGAACACCAATGGCTTTTTTTTGAATCCTGCAGATATTGTACATGACAGTGGTTTTGTGTACTAACTGCCACAAACTGCCCAAACTTCCAAACAGCAGATACACAGCCAGATACTTGTGGCTGTATGTCTCTGTTATCTGCGTCCTGCCAAGACTCTATACTGCTCCTAAGGCTGGCTATCCTGGTAAATGCACTGTCTGTCTGTAAATGTCTGTGTTTCCAAAAGCTGGATCCTCAACAAAGCGGATGTTGACAGAAGGGGATGTAGGCAAGGCAACCGAGGCTGGTTCTTCAATATTCCTACAATATATTTTTCAGTACACTTTCTGTTATTTGCTTACAGTTTTTAAGATCTGTACTTGCCATAATTCAATAGGAGCCTACATATATCCGTCAATAATAGTAAACAAAGTGCCTGTTGAATGACTGAAAGCAGATACTGTATGTTGAAAAGCTTGAGGAAATAATAGATTAAGTATATTATAAAATTGTAACATTTTTTATTTTACAAACACAATACTTGCAGGAGGCTTAGCCCAATAACACCCCTTTTTCCAGTCCATACACTTGGCTTAGGACTAGATTCTCCTATAGACATAGCACCACGTTAACAGACCAAGAAGCTCAACTCTTCATGTGGCCTCAGTCATCAGACTGCAGAATTTGTGTTTAGAAAAATACATAGCGAAAAGTATTTAATTGTACAAAACTGAAATATCTGCATACAGCAGCATCTTTTTATTTGGTGGGGTGTACAACCTTTTTTGATCCACAGCCTACATTGTCAGCAAAATAACTTAATGGGGTAGTCTCATCTGAGCCATTTATGGCTTATGGTCCATTTAGATTGTCCGATACACAGGGCAATAATAGAGAATTACACCTTTGTTCCTTTGCTTGCTTGTTTACATGCAGCAATCATCTCCTCTGTGTCAGAATTAAGGATCACTACTGTGATCATTCATCCACATACAGACACTGTGCAATGTGTTGCTGACAGTGGATGATTTTTTTCCCCACATAAATAATAGATCACTCTACAATGGGCCTTTAATGGTGGTATAAAGATTGAAATGGCAAAAAATACTAGTTATGTACCGCCCCCAAGGCCTGCAAAAGGCATAACACAGTAACAATTTTCCCTAGATTGCTCCTGTGAATAGACGTCATATGCTCATTGTGACCACAGCCACTCAATGAGCTTATGACAATGCTAGCCAAACAGAACCCCCATAACAGTGCTAGCCTCTCAGTGAGTCTATGACAACGCTAGCCAAACAGTGCCCCCATAACAGTGCCAGCCAGTCAGTGAGCCTATGACAATGCCAGACAAAAGATGCCTCCCATAACAGTACCAGCCACACAGTTCTAGTTGCCCATCTTTTAGTGCCAGCAACACAGTGCACCATCAGCAATTACCTTTCCCTTTCCCCACCTCTCTCATACTGAAGATTCATATTTGCAGCCAGCAGAGGGCATGTCTGTGTTGTGGTGGGTACACACAGATCAGCAGATTGGGGCCCTTATTTAGAGATTTGAAATACATGATTAAATGAAAAATTGTATTTTAATTTTACAGTATTTGGTGTGGAATAGATATTTTTGTGGGCTAGTTTGTGATTATTCTGCATGCTATCAAATGAACTAATTGAGATAGTCCGTACAGGCGGGTGTAAATATTACAGAAGACTAATCTTATTAATGTGGCTTATTTATATCGCTTGTGATAGGTCTTACAGTGGACACTGAACACCATTTGAGTTAAACATATACACGTCATTTAATGTACTATTCTGAGGCTGTGAATCTGAAACCTGATCTAGTGTCAAGTCTAATCTGAGCCCTGCACCAAGCCCAAATCATCCAGCGGGGCTGTAAACCTGTTGACTGTGCAAAATTATTATATCATTTCTGAATCAGTACATAATGTTTTATTTTAGCCCTGCTACAGATATTTGATATTGCAATGAAGTCATGTCAATGAAGAGCATTTCAGATGACCTGAGAAAGGGTACTAGTTTTAGAGAATGTCATCATCAACATGCACTTCCTATCTGATATAATAAAGTCATTATAGCAACAATTCACAGATTTTATTATAAAAAGATATTTTTTAGCAATGTAAAACTTGTGGTATTAGCATACAGAATTCAATATAATTATGCTGGTGCATTGCTAGGATTCAGGACACTTTCATGTAACACCCAAATAATACAGTCCCCTCATTCAGATCCCAAATAATACCACCATAAAATGTCCAATGTTAAAGGAGTTGGTCACTTTCTGGCTACTGTTGACCAATGTGTATGTAAGATGACTATAAGGCACTTAGTAATATAGCCGTTCTGTGGCATTTTCTACCTGTCTTAAGCCATGTCCTCTTGTTGGGCAAATCTTCTGTACTGACCGCATAGTGTGCTGTCCATAAGATGGCCTCTGATGGAGGTTCATGTGACCAGACAGGAAACTCAGCCTCCTCCATTCAAACTGCCCCTGCACCAAGTGAGCAAGTGCAGATGGCAGGTACTGTGTATTTTAATGGAGGAGACTGAGTGATCTACCTGGTCACATGACCTTCCATCAGTGGTCATTTTATGGAGAGGAACTCCATGTGGACAGCACAAAAGATTTGGTCAAGAGGGCATGAGGATTCCTTATAACAAAAAGGGATCTCCCAAACTGGACATTACCTGAAAGGCTTTGTTCACACCTCTTTTGTGCCTTCTGTCGGAGGCATACAGCCGAAAGAAAAAAAAAATTGTATACCATGCAGTATATATTTTTTAACTGTTTGTCTCTGCACGAATTAGCATAGTCTTCAGTACTATGCCTTGCAGTAAAAATAAAACAAAAAACTCATGTTTCCTGGCCAGACATATGCAGGACACTCTTTTTACCAGACATCAGTTCAATAAGGTTCCATGGATACATTCGGTGTATAAGCCAGGAGCTTTCCAGACACATATGCCAAATGCACTTAAAAAACAGACCCAGATATAGTAATGTGTCTGTGCCAAAAATATGTATTAAAAAGTTGCATAAAATGTCATAATTTGATGTCATCAAGGGTTACTGCACTTTTTCCCGACAAGAGGAGGGGCTTAGCAGAATGTTGGTGGAGCTTAGCAGCAAAATGGACAGGACCTAAGATGCTCCATTTTGTGCCAAAATTTTAGCATGTAAAATGTTGAATGTAAGCCAACCAATAGTTGGTATATGGTTAGAGAAAAGTGTCTATGCCTGCACCACATGTATCATCCAGCCTGAGCCCTTCTGATAAATCTGGTGCAGGTCTAGACAGCCTGACTAAGTTTTCACCATCTATAGTATTAATAATTCTGGGTCAAAGTGTGACACGGCCCAAGTCCAATTTGCGTTATGTTCTCCAGTAGTGCAAGCCCTTGCACAGCTTGAAGACTACTAGCAATGTTGTTTCCTATTATACATGTATGAAAAATGATGGTATGATTCCAGCAAAATTTCCCACTTGCTGAATAATACATTATATTGAATATATAATACACTGTTTTATCCAGTATAATGCTTCTGTGCTGCATTATCTTCAATCTACTGCTCTCAAGTTCACAGCGTAGATCATCTGTGATGTCTCCTTCTGAATAATGGATGTCAAGGTTAGAGGCAGTTGTTGAAATAATTGTTTGGAAATTGTCTGTACATAATGAATACAGGTTGATGTTGGCATTAATGAAGAGAAATAAATAGCTGAGCCTGAAATGTATATCATAGCAAGTTGTTACTGATGTATGAGGATGAAATACCTGTCATGCATAAGAACACTTGCAGTGCCCTAGATGATCACTGCAAAGGATTAATTTAATATTACAGAGTCAAATGTTGTGATTTGTTAACACACTTTTTTATGCAAATTGGATTTAAGTGTCATAAAGATTACATTTTTTGTTTTTCAATGAAACTCATTGATGGTATTGTGTCTCAGGGCTCTTTGGATCACTGAAATCAATCTCAGATACCTGTGATAATTAGTTTGCCAGGTGAGCCCAATTAAAGGAAAACTGGATGTTCCACAATATTAAGCAGGCCACTGTTTTTAAGTAAAATGGGAAAGAAAAAGGATCTCTCTGCTGCCGAAAAGCATCAATTAGTGCAATGCCTTGGACAAGGGATGAAAACATTAGATATTTCACAAAAACTTAAGAGATTTGTGGCTGATTCAAAGCACAGACATGTTTGTGCTGATAAAGGCAGAATGAGGAAGGTTTCTGCCAGGCAAGTTCATCGGATTAAGAGAGCAGCTGCTAAAAAGCCATTACAAACCAGCAAACAGATATTTGAAGCTGCTGGTGCCTCTGGAGTCCTTCGAACTAAAACAGCAAGAGCGAGTGCTCAGTGGAAGGCATTTAAAGAAGTCTTCTTAAAGGCAACTAGACTATATGTTAGACAAATTAGCAAAAGGAAAAGAAAGAGAAATCCACTATGGTTTACTAGAGAGGTAAGAGCTATAGTGAATGATTAAAAAGTCTGCCTATAAGAGGTATAAAGAGTCTGGAAGTGTAGCAGACAGAGAAGTTTATAAAATTATACAGAAGAAGACAAAACAGATTATTAATGCTGCTAAAGCTTCAAAGGAGGAAGAAATGGCAAAATCTGTTAAAGAGGGAAATAAAACCTTCTTCAGATATATTAGTGACAGGAAGAAGAAAAACTGCAGCATTACAAAACTTAGCAATGGAAAAAATCTGTATATAGATGGGAATAAGACGGTCGCTGACCATCTGAATAACTACTTCTGCTCAGTTTTTTCAGATGGCGACTTTCATAATCAGAACATGGCTGGACATAGCATTGCCCCTAGTTGTAAAGTTTCAGCCCCAGTGTTTTCAGAGGCCGATGTTCTACAGGAACTTGTCCGGCTAAAGTTAAATAAGGCAATGGGTCCGGATGGCATCCACCCCAGAGTTCTTAAAGAACTCCGATCTGTGGTTGTTGGCCCCCTGACTGTCATCTGTATAATTTTTGGCAGTCCCTTTCTTACAGGAGATGTTCCTGATGATTGGAGAATGGCTTTTTAATGTTGTACCTATTCACAAGAAGGGTAGTAGAGAAGAAGCTAGTAACTATAGGCCAGTCAGCTTGACATCTGTAGTGGTAAAAATGATGGAGACTCTACTAAAAAAGAAGATAATTGACCATCTAACCCATGACCAAACCAGCATGGCTTTACTGAGGGCCGATCATGTCAGACTAATCTCATTGATTTCTTTGACTATGTAACTAAAGTGCTGGATGAAGGTGGTGCTGTGGATATCGCCTACCTAGATTTCAGTAAAGCTTTCGATACGGTTCCCCAGAGCTGAGAAGCTATCAAAAATTGGACTTAACCCCTGGATAGTTCAGTGGATCTGCAGTTGGCTGAAGGACAGATACCAGAGGGTTGTTGTTAATGGAGTGTATTCTGAGGAGAGGCTGGTTACAAGTGGGGTGCCACAAGGATCTGTTCTGGGTCCTGTTCTGTTTAACATGTTTGTAAGTGACATAAGGGACAGCTTGGTAGGGAAGGTTTGCTTGTTTGCTGATGACACAAAAGTGTGTAATAGGGTTGATGTTCCAGGAGGTGTCGGTAATATGGAGAATGATTTATCTTTATTAGATAAGTGGTCAAAACAATGGAGACTTCAGTTCAATGTTTCCAAATGTAAAATAATGCACTTGGGGAGAAGAAATCCTCTATGTTCTATGCTAAAAAAGACCTCAGAAGAGAAGGATTTGGGGGTAGTCATCTCTGACAGCCTCAAAATGAGTAACCAATGCAGCCAGGCGGTAGGGAAAGCAAATCATATGCTTGGCTGCATAGCTAGAGGTATAACAAGAAAAAAGAGGGAGATTGTGATCCCTCTGTATAGAGCTCTAGTGAGACCACATCTGGAATACTGTGTTCAATTCTGGAGACCTCACCTGCAAAAGGATATTGCTAAAATAGAACGGGTCCAAAGAAGAGCTACAAAAATGGTGGAAGGTCTAGAGCATAGAACTTATCAAGAAAGACTGCGAGTTCTTAATATGTATAGTCTGGAGGAAAGAAGAGAAAGGGGGGACATGATTGAAACCTTTAAATATGTTAAAGGACTGAATAAAGTTCAGGAGGGAAGGGTTATTAATAAGAAACTGAACACAAGGGGGCACAATCTGAGGTTAGTTGGGGGGAAAATCAAGAACAACATTAGAAAATATTATTTCACTGAAAGAGTAGTAGAAGCTTGGAACAAACTTCCAGCAGAGGTGGTTGATACATCCACAGTAACTGAATTTAAACATGTATCTATCCTAAGATAACAATAAAAGGATAATAAAAGGGCACACTAGATGGACCAGGTGGTCTTTTTCTGCCGTCAATCTTCTATGTTTCTATGAACCTCAAGGTGTAGGATCCTTCAAAGGCTTGCTGTGGTGCATAAACCTACTATTCGGTCTCCCCTAACCAGTGCTCACAAGCAGAAATGGTTGCAGTGGGCCCAGACATACATGAAGACTAATTTTCAAACAGTCTTGTTTACTGATGAGTGTCATGCAACCCTGGATGGTCCAGATGGATGGAGTAGTAGATAGTTGGTGGATGGCCACCATGTCCCAACAAGACTACAACGTCAGCAAGGAGGTGGAGGAGTCATGTTTTGGGCCGGAATCATCGGGATAGAGAAGGGGGTCCCTTTAGGGTTCCGGAAGGTGTGAAAATGACCTCTGCAAAGTATATAGAGTTTCTGACAGACAACTTTCTACCATGGTACAAAAAGCAGAAACATGCCTTCAGGAGCAAAATCATCTTCATGCATGACAATGCACCATATCATGCTGCAAAGAATACCTCTGTGTCTGTGGCTGCTATGGGCATAAAAGGAGATAAACTCATGGTGTGGCCACCATCTTCCCCTGACCTCAACCCTATAGAGAACCTTTGGAGTGTCATCAAGCAAAAGATCTATGAGGGTGGGAGGCAGTTAACATCAAAACAGCAGCTCTGGGAGGCTATTCTGACATCAAGCAGAAACTCTCCAAAAACTCACAAGTTCAATGGATGCAAGAATTGTGAAGGTGATATCAAAGAAGGGTTCCTATGTTAAAATGTAACTTGGCCTGTTAGGATGTTTTGGATTTAAATAGCTTTTTATTTCAGTGAATGTGACCTCTTAATGCTGCAAATTCCACAAATGAGCATTTTCAGTTCTTAAAAACATATAAAATGTTTAGAAACTCTACTGTGCATAATAATTTGGAACACTGCATTTTGAGTTTTTTTAATTTTTAAAGAATATACTGTTATCATTGGGAGGTTTGTTCAATAAAATTCGATGTATACTCTAACGGGTGATGATTTTTATTATACTGACTGTCATTTGCACCGACCATTTAGGAAAATCAGAGATAAATATCATTTGCATAATAATTTGGAACATGGTGTAGAGAGTTTTAGATGAGCAGAGCAAGAGAAAAGAACTTCATGTGTGAGCTCCTGCAATGTAGGCCCAAAGAGAAGGCTCCACCAAGAGACTGAGACTCCTGAGACTTAAAAGCTGACAGATAGTTATTTAACCAAGAGGATACCCCTGAGGGAAAGAAAATAGACAGCCATAGAAGGTCTAGAACTACCAAGATTGTGGACTGGATTCAGACAGTAAGGTACTGCTTGGTCATGGCATTCAAGACTTTACTGCTTGTGGAAAGGGCTCCGGCACCAACTACACTTTGGGACAGACTACCCATCCGGATCTAAGGGGGAATTGCAGAAAGAGTTAATGAAAATGAAATTGCATGTCTGTGGTTATCAAACTTTCAAAGTGTATTTAGAGAATACCACCATTATTGCCACTGCCCATACGCAGCCATTGGAGAAAAGTAAGCTGAGTGATATACCTCAAGGCTGTACCAATTGCTGCTATTTGTACTCAACTCTCATCATCTACTCAATAAAAAGAGACTTATTTATTCTAATTAAACTGGGTCTGATTATTGCCTCTATCAGCTACTAGCCCATGTTCCTGTGCTCCTGCCTTGCACTCTGCCAACCGTGCACCATCAAGTGCACCCCAGCTACCACCAGGCAGGAGCCCCAGAAAGCTCCAGAGTGTGCCCTGATGGAGGAAAGGGTGTACCCTCCAGTCACTGTGCACAGCCCAGGGAAGGTCAGAGGTGGAGATTGCCACCGTGAACTAATACTACCACCATCATAGCCACTACCACTCCTCCCATCCTCAACTCCTCTACCAGTCACTACACCTGAAATATAACTTCACATACAATTGGAATGGCAGTGAATGACCTGTATAGTAGGATGCCATTCTGGATTATGTATAATGATTTCTAGTTCTACTTTCCATATTCCTCTATACCAGTATGCAGCCTACGAACCTACGTAGACATGTTATAAGTTAACAATGTGTTCCTTCATAAGATAGACATAAAATTCATAAAGACTGTCTAATATATAGCGTTATCCATATGTTCTAACGTTAGAAAATATTAATGTGTAAAGTTCCTCTACTCCAGCCATGACCTTCATTCACCTTCATTATAGGAGGGCAAGAACATCATTACCAAAATTTGCTCTTTTGATTGATGGCCGCATTGAAGAGTGTAATTAGTCTGTTATGGATCTTCTAAATAATTATTTTCTTTGAAATTTTGTGTGAGTTTCTACAGTTTGCTCAACTGTATTTCAGAAGACAACTGGTGTTTTAAGTATACTTAGTTTTACTGCCACTGCTTTACTCCACCATCCTTCTTCTCTGACAGGCCCTGTCTCTTATTCAATGCGTCAGATTTTAGAACTGGCTCAGGTAGCAGGACGTCACATAATTATTTAGGAAGTGTCCTTGGCATTACTGTCTGCCTGTTACCCACTACTGTTCAGCTTTATTACCCAAGTTCAGCTTCGCTTCTCCAGCTCTGTTGCATCAGTTAAGTTCCACTGCTCCAGCTCTACTGTATCACTTCAATCCGCTCACTAATCCAGCCCTGCTACACCAGTTGAGTTCCACTACTCAAACCCTGCTGCATCAGTTTGACTCAGCTACGCCAACTCTGCTACATCACTGCGTCAACTGTTAGGTCTGCTGTCTCTGCCTGCTGCCCTTCTGCTGTCCCCGGTGGCAGTGTATGCCATGCCCCCTGGTATCCTGGACGCCAGCGTCCTCTCCCAGCTGCCTCCATGGTCCTGCCTGATGCTCCCCTAGGGTTCTTCAAAATCCTTCCTCGCCCAATGGCTTAAGGTCCCTAGGTATTTAAAGCACCCTTTCCAGGCAGAGAGTGCCTGACGTTTGGGTTCTCTGGTGACCAGCAAAGGTGTTTAATAGTCTAGTGCTACTGCGATTTATTTCCATTTATCCTGCATTATTTTCTGCCTGTATTTCTGTTGTGCTACAAGTTCTGTTTCCATCCTGCCTGTGTGTTCCTACACTTTCAAGTCCAAGTTCAGTCAAGTTTGTGTTTAAGTTAACCCAGTGTGTCTTCCTTGTCTGTGCTCAGTCCAGTCCCCAGCTTGCCTACCTCATGTTTGTCCCATCACTACCCCACCACAAGTCTTTCCTGTGGATTTCTAAAACAGCATTCAAGCCATGGTGCTTGCTCAGACTCTACCTGCAGTTTTCCTGCATCTTTGGCACGTTTTCTATATCCAGTGATCCCAGTGGCTCGGTTTCAAATACACCAAAACTATCCCAGGAGATTTTGATCTGGTTGCTAATCCACAGTGAAGTCCAGATCCCTATATAGGAGTTAAAGGGTGAATACCAGGGAAGCACCAGAATAATGCCCTTAGGGTTAGAAATACGACAAACCGTTAGTTGGTACAGTGGATTCATACTCACTGATCTGTAATAAATCCTTGCGTCAACTGAGATCACATGGAGTGGTGAGGTCTTGAGATCTGTTCACGTTGTGCAGTGCTGCACGGTGGTTGTTGTGATGCTGTGCCTGTGGGTTAGGGGGGCTTAGTGCCATAGGGGCTTAGGCTGATAGCCTGGGTGATGTTGGGCTGTTGGGTCTCACCATCTGTAGGTGCTGTGTTGCAGAAGTAGTGGTCGCTATGTGGCGCTGCACCATATTACAGCATGGACCCACTCATAAGAGGCCATCTAGATATGGTGAGTGGGCCTATGCATTTTGATCAAACGTATGCTAGTCTTAATGGACATGTTTATAAATTATGCTGAGAGGCAATAGGTCAAAGCATGGGATGTAGATGTGCATATGCAGGGCTCTATGCAGAACAGTCAGGTTTTTCCACACCAAACTCCCCTTTATGGAACTTGCTTTGTGCACTGGGGCACAGTCCTGCTGGAACAGGAAAGAGCCTTCCCCAAACTGTTCCTACATATTTGGAACTATACAATTGTCCAAAATGTCTTGGTATCCTGAAGAATTACGATTTCCCTTCAATGGAACTAAAGGGCTTAGCCTGGCAAAACAACCCCATGGCATTATCCCTCCACCAAACTTTATGCTTGACACAGTGCATTCAGGCAGGTAATGTTTTCCTGACGTTTACCAAAACCGGACTCGTCCATCAGACTGCCAGATAGAGAAGTGTGATTCATCACTACAGAGAACACATTCCCACATTTTGCTCCAGATTCCAATGGGGCACTGGAAACCCATGCCATGAGGCACTTGGTGCACAGTTCTCATGCTGATGTTAATGCCAGAGGAGATTTGGATTACTGTAGTACTCAGCATTAGTACCCAGTATCAGCAGTCGGTGACCCCGATCTGTATCTTTACGCGGTCTGCCACTTTATGGCTGGGTTGCTGTGGTTCTTAAATGCTTCCACTTAGGGTGGGTTCACATCAGCCTTATGGATTCCGTTTTTGTTTTCCGTTATAACAGAAAATAATGAAATCCATAAGACAGAAGTCAACACGGAAGCCTATAGAGGCATTCCGCTTTGATCCGTCATAATAGAAGTCTATGGGCAGCATAACGGATCAGTCTGGTTCCTATTATCCTTTCGACAGCACTTTTTTTCCGTTCTGCATAACGGAAACCAGATGGATCCGTTATGATTCCCACACACTTCTATTACGATGGAAAGCAAAAAGGAATGCCTTTTAAAGGCTTCCGTTTTGCATTCTGTCATAATACAAGTCTATGGGCAGCATAACGGATTCGTCCTGGTTTCCGTTATGGAGAACTGGACGGATCCGTTATGCTGCCCATGGACTTGTATTATGAAGGATCAAAACGGAATGCCTCTTGAAGGCTTTTTGACTTCCGTTTTATGGATTCCGTTATTTATAACCATGCTATAACGGAAAACAAAAACGGAATCCATAACGTTGATGTGAACCCACCCTTAGCAATAATATCACTCAGAGTTCATGGCAGACTGGGCTGGATTTTATACAACTGTGGTAATGGGACTGAATTAAATTCAATGATTAAGAGATGTGTCCAAATACTTTTTTCCATTTCCGTGTGTATTTAGAATTAGTTTGAATAGAAATATTACTTTTGACTTATGTCTTGTTGAAAATACTACCAGACCCTGGATTTAGTTCCTAATTCACCAGTTTTGGAAATGTTGACATTTTAATACTGGATGTGCTAGACTTGTGTCTGGTATTAGACAGAAAATAATAATAGTGTTTCAGAAGAGAACTAGAAAAAAAACTGTCCTTTAGATGATGCATAATACATATTTTAGTTAGTTTACTTTAAATATACTCCAGAAAATGCAGCACTTAAAAGTATAAGGGATTATGTGTTCCCATTAGTACCTAGCTCTTCTGGGTGCTAAATATAACACAATAAAGAAAGAGATCCGAAAACTATGACATTGCTAAATGACACGGCTGGTGCACTTCATCTGCTCCTTACAGCGGCAGCTGGCTTATCTGTTTGGTAATTGATAGAAAGAGAAACTTAGAGGGCAATCATCTCATGTTATTATCCGCTTCTGTCACTTGGTTCACTCAAAGGTAAAGTAATTCACATCCTGAAAGGTAATGATAACAGTGAATTAAGCAAACAAAAAATGTACAAAATTCTACACATTGGAAGAAATTATCTTTTCCAGTAAGATTGTTATGAAAATAATATACAGGTTTCACATCATAAATTTCTTCATATTCAAGAATGTTCATACAGACTAAAGAGTAACAGAAAGCTAAATTATTATTTGTATATCAATGTTTTGTTAATTTGCTAAACTTTGCTAGTAAAATGGGTGTGGACTTCATGTTGAAATCTGTGCCAAATCCAACAACAATCCACATCCCATGTACTGTATGTGAATTGGGTTTACATTATTGTCACCACTCTGGAAATAAATAGTATGCTATGTATTATGTGCAGAAAACCTGAGGAATCCTCACGTGAATCTATTGAACATAATTAGCATATCTGCAGCAGAAATAAGATTTTAAGCTTCAGACTTCTGCCACGTCTTACAATACCATACGTGTCCGGTCTATAGTATACTGAACCAACACATGTCAACATACCCTAAGATATTCTGGATGTGAGTTCAGCGCATTCAGGATGTTGCTGCCTTTATTCGCTCTCATGAACTAGCACAGCTTTATACGTTGAGTTCCTCTGCTGCAGGCCTGAGGGATCTCCTCCCTATCCCTACTGCAAGAGATGGGAGGGTAGAACAGAGAGAGTCAGGAGCAGTGTATTGGCTGTTCTCTCATCACCACAATAAGCTATTTGAAGGAGTTGTACAGACTTTTTAGCAACAAAATGGCAGAACATTTTAAACCCTTTCAAGACCCTGGGATTTTCAGTTTTTGTTTTTTACTACCTGCCTTCCTAGAGCTATAACTTTTTTATTTTTCTGTTCACAGCCATATGAGGGCTTGTTTGTTTTGCGGGACAAGTTGCATTTTCTAATGGCACAGTTTAATATTGCATATGATGTAGTGCAGAACTGGGGGGAAAAATTCTAAATTGGGGGAAACTGGAAAAAAAAATCATTCCGCCATAGTTTTAAGGAATTCACTTTTACAACTTTCCCCATGCAGTAAGAATGACCTGTTTATTTTATTCTTCTTATTCCTTATTCCATTTTATTCTCTAGGTCAGTATTATTACAACTATACCACATTTGTATATTTTTTCTTGTGTTTTAATACTTATTAAAAAAAAAACTTTGAAAAAACTGATATATGCTTTCCTTTGCCATATTCTGACCCACATAACTTTTTTATATTTATTCACATGGAACTATGTGAGGGCTCATTTTTTGCAGGGTGATCTGTAGTTTTGCTGATAGCAATTTTTAAGTCCGTATGCCTTTTTGATCACTTTTTTTATTACGGGGAAAGAAAGGTGATTTACATTTTTATATTTTTTTTTAAATTAGTAAAAAAATTTTAAGTTACGTTAAGTTTAAATTAAGTTCCCTTAGGGGACTTGAACATGTAATTTGTAGATTGTTTGTCCCATAGACTGCAATGAATTACCATTGAGCAAATCAAAGTTAACAAAGTGGATCCGAATTTAAAGGGTTTCTGTCACCAGAAATGACCCTATTAAACCAAGTGTCATTTGCAATGAGCAAATGACACTTGATGCCAGTAATGTTACTATTATAGTCCTCAGTAACGCCGTTTTGCTAAAAATTACGATTTTATAATATGCTAATGACCTCCCCTAGGTGCAGTAGGCGTGAACCTGCACCTAGGAGAGGCCGTAATTATGCCTCTTACCACGCCCCCGGTCGCGCTGATTGACAGGGCCGGGCAGCAGCTCTTTCGGCTCCCGGCCCTGTACGATCCGAAATGCGCCTGCGCAGTAATGAGCCGGGACCCGGGTGGGCGCCGGCTCTCTACGCGCTGATCGCAATGAGAGCCGGCGCCGCCCGGGTCCCGGCTTCATTACTGCGCAGGCGCGGGATTCGGATCGTACAGGGCCGGGAGCCGAAAGAGCTGGCTTGCCCGGCCCTGTTTAAGCCAGAAGAACTTGGCTATGGCAACCTGTTGTGCTCTGGAGCGGGTGCCATCTTTAAAGACCTGACATCTGCTGTTCATGTACCATGGAGCTTGAGAAAGGGTTAATAGATTAGCTAGACAACTGCTTAATTTTGCATTTATGAATCAAATAATAAAATACAATTCAGCGCAAAGGTTGTTTATAGTCTTTAAAGGGAATCTATCACTAGTTTTATGTTGTCCTATGTAAGACCCTGAGTAAAACACGGAGTTACTCTACGTGGTGACCGGTGGAAGGACTGGTTGATGTGCAATCCATCTGTGCTGCTCATCAATCTTTCGCTTTCTAGACTTTACCAGTAAAAGGGGCAGTTTATAACCCTTTGAATTAGAAGGAAATACCAAGAGGTTCTCGGAACTGGAATGCTGAATCTGCTAAAAGTAGGATCTGTCTATAGTAATCTAGTAGCTGAGACTGTATAGGGCGAGAGTCAACAACACAAGGTTAAAATAGTCTAAAAATTTTACAAGCTGTCAACTCTAAAAAAATGAACGACATATATTATGTTTCCAAAATAGCAACATACAGCAGCAGCCATATGCTTTATCAGCGACAGACAGCAAATATATGTTTCCAGATGAATGGAATTTGTACCATAGAATGTGGAGGAAAACACAAGAAAGTAAAGGCGCACAAATGTTTACAGTATGTTTACTTCAGTACAGGACAGTATATTTACTACCATTATTATGCATAGAATGTAACCTAAAAAGCTAGGACTTATTTCACACAAGCAAGTTTTTCTGCCCAGATGCGTTCAATTTTGGAAACAGACAGCATCCAGACTGAACCTTGAACCATTCATTTCAATGGGCATAGGTACATAAACACTGTTTTTCACTGACCATCTGTTCAGGAAAAAAATGTTCTGTCATCCGTTTTTCATGCAGGACTGGGTCAAGTCAATGGGCCAGAAATAAAAACTGATAGCACACTCATGGCATCCACATGCAGCACGTTTTTCACTGATGGTTGCTAGGAAATGTTGTGTGTTATTCTTCAGTTTTTGTTCATGTGTGGGAAAAAATGCATGTAAAAGCAAAATTCAATCCTGCCAAAAAGCTGGAGCCATAGCCACTGGGTGCCTGCTATTTCACACAGCAGACAGCCAAGGATAAAGTCGGCTATCAGATGCTGTGGTCAGTTGTGACCACAGCATCTGAGGAGGCTTTCCCCAGGAGCGCCCAAATGGCTTCCCCATGCTGAGATTGGGGAAGCCATCCCTGTGGTGGATAGGCTGGAGCCTGTATGAGGCTACCAGGCCTAACACAGGTATATTCCAATGTAGGCCTGCATGTGGCAGTACAGCATTGAAATATACTGAATTAACCATATACTATTGTATTAAACACAATGGTATATTGGAGAAGCACTATCTATTTATTACACCTTCAGGTACCCTAGGGGGGGGCGATAAAAAGTAACAAAAAATAAGATAAAAGGAAAATTGTTGTTTTAAAATGTTAAAAAATAAAAAAATATAATACTTTGAGTCACACCCCTTTCCCCATAATAAAAATAAACAATAAAAAATAAAGATCATATGCACTGCCACATCCCAAAATACTAAAATATACATGTATTTATCCCAGGTGGATGCTTTGTCAAAAAGCCATACAAACTCCAAAATGGTATTTAAAAAACTACACATCACCCTGCAAAGATGAGGCCTCACACAGCTCCATAATAGAAAATTTTTAAAAAGTTATTGGGGGCAGAAAATATTTTGTCCAAAGTTTTTATTTTTTTAAACACTAGAAAAACTATATAAATGTGGTATCGCTGTAATTGTACTGACCCCGAGAATAAGAGAATGAAAGGAACAGGTCAGTTTTACTGCATAGGGAATGCAGTAAAAAATGAAACCCATAAAACTATGTCATAATTGCATTTTTGTCCAAATCCACCCCATTTGGATTTTTTACAAGCTCCCCACTAAGTGGCCACTCTGGTGCACCATCACTCTGCCATAACTCAGTTCCTCCCCTTTTTGTTTGATTGACAGTCCTGAGATTTCAGATCACGTAGCGATAATGCAGGGAAAACCAGGTGCACTTTATAAAGCAGCCTCTCACCCATGGTGCACTGAAAATGTATTCATTTATTTATATAAGAGGACAGGTTTTTCACAAGAAACATATGATTATGTTTCAGGCACCTACCCTATGTCAGTATACTTACTTTAAAACTGATTTTGGAGGGGACAGACCCCTTTTAAGGAGCCTAAATAAATAATTTAAAAAAAATGTAAAAGAAAATGTAAAATCAGAGTGATTTTGGACAGAATATTTGGAGCTTTCAGGGTAACTGAAGCCATGAACTAGCAAAGCACTAACACAATACATGCAAGCATCTACTTCTCAAAAGGAGACATCTAATTAGTTTACAGAACTACTTATTACATTACAGTTTTATAAGCTAAAAGCTTCTTATAGCGTCATCCTGATACAAAGCGTTTACAAGGAAGTCAGTGCTAATGCTACCCTTATTATTCTTCAAAGCTTATACTGGATTCTAGCATTATTAAAGAAATAAGCTGCAGAAGTAACGTGGCACTGAAACTGAATGCCACTGAAAATTCTCTAGGCCCAAGAATGTGATATATATCCATATGCGCAGTTCAATCTATGAATGTGTTGCAGATTTCTAGATATTTATTACTGTGATATAAAAGTACATATATACATACGTACATACAGACATACATATAAAAGTACTTTTAATGGGTGTTCTGGCATCAAAAAGGAAATTGGCCTACAATCAAGAAGTGATCAGTACCTACCTGGCAGATCCTGTACAATGGCTCCAGTTCTCCTGGCCGAGATCTGTTTACCTGGCTTCAGCAGTGATATCACATCAACAGTACATGATGCTAAAGCCACCAAAGAGGCCAGCAATTGGCTGGAGCAGTCATGTGTCAATGTGATGTGATGTCATCACTGCAGTCAAATAACCAATGGAGTCATTTAGAGTTAATGACTTTCTCAAACATGTGATACCTGACTCTGTGTGTAAAAACATATAATGAAATGCAACATGATATAACTATAACTGTAATTGTGCAACTATGTGGTCTATTCAAAATAAAGTTACCATCACAAGTGACTTATCCTCGATCGCATCTGTGTGGTATGAATACATGGATCAATGTTTTAGTCACTAGAGTGATAGGGATTAGTGTTGAGCGAATTGGGCTTTGGATACTAGATTCTAAGTCGATTCAGCCAAACACTTCAATTTTAATGCTGTCTCCGTACATCATAAAAATGAATTACCTCCATGGAGGCAAAATTCGTTTCAGCCGAAATCACATGAGACTTCAGTGAATAAATTCAATAATCCCTTTTGCGTCTTTAAAAACATTTTAAAATATGAATCCGAAGTGGGGTTTGGTACCGAGGTACCAGACAGTTTTTAAAGATGCAGAAATGAATACCGAATTCATTCAATGAAGTCTCGCATGACTTCTGGTGAAATAAATGTTGCCTACACGGAGGCAATATATTTAAATGCTGTACGGAGATATGTCTCTAGACAGCATTAAAACCAAAGTGTTTGAACGAATCAACTTCAGATCTGTTATTTGAAGCTCAATTGGCTCAAGCCTAATAGGGATCCACAATATGCCAAACTGCACATTCAACACAAACACTCATTCTTCCTGAGAGGCTGGTTTTTGGATGTCCCCCAAAATCATCATTTCTGGTCAGCTCATTTCCCTAAATGTGTATGGGGATGAGAGATTGCAGTAGCTCATCCCATTACAGAGGAGGTGATTGCTGCATGTAAATTCAGCTCTCACTTCCTTTGATCAAGCAGCTATTGGGAACATTTGGTTCGTTCCCAATACTTGCTCATAACATTGGTCCTTGTAAAACTTACAAGGACTGAAATCACATAATTGGTTGAAGTGTAGTTTTACTGCAGTGACCAAAGACAAACTCCAGCATATGTGAAACTACTTCCTACATGTATTTTAACAACCAGTATCAGCAAGTAGCCAAATACTGGGCTGTTATAAGACTGCATGCAAGCTCAGGTTCAGATTCTCAGAAGGCACTGACCGGACATTCTCTGTATAGAAGTGCAAAAAATAGCACAAAGTCATGTCAAAGTAGTCAAGTTTGACCTATGAGTGATCTTCATTCAAGTGTCTGTCATTCTGTTTAGCAGGAACAGCTGGAGAAGTGAAGCTATCTGCACCTTATTAACCCTTTAAGAACGACGTGGACAGTGTTGGACTTAATGTCCCATTTTTCAAATCTGATGTGTCACTTTTTGTGGTAATAATGTTGAAATGCTTATACTTGTCCAAGAGATTCTGAGATTCTGAGATACGACACATTGTACTTTATACTGGTGGTAAATTTTTCCGTTGATATATTTTGTCTCCATTTATTTAAAAAATCATAACGCTACCAATTGTTTTTAATTTGCAATTTCTTTTAATACAGCTAATATCTCACAACATAGATAATGATTAACATCTACCATATATCTGCTTTATGATGGCATCATTGTTGAAACATCCTTTTATTTTTTAGAATATTATAGCTTATAAATTTTATTTCAAATTTTGAAGAAAATTTCCAAACCCTCTGGTTTTTTTAAGGACCAATTCAGTACTGAAGTGGCTTTGAAAGGCCTATATATTAGAATGTCCCATAAATCATCCCATTTTAAAATTACACAAATTATTCAAATGGCTTTAGAAAGCTTGTTAACCCTTTAAGTGTTTCACAGGAATTTACATAAACTGGAGGTGAAATTTAAAAATATAAATTTGTTTGCATATTTTCAATTTTTTTTTAATTAATTGTATTTTTATTGAAAAATAGTTTTGAATAGTTAAATTCACTTCTCACGTTCTCCCCAAAACATCTGCCTTTTTTGTGCTTCATCATTTTGAGATCCCTTTATCTATTTAGGAAGTCTGTGGTACGTCATTTTGTTAAAGGGAGTCTTTCACCTGTTTTTCACCTACAGTGCCTTGTGAAAGTATTCGGCCCCCTGGAACTTTTCAAACTTTTGCCACATTTCAGGCTTCAAACAAAAAGATATAACATTTAAAATTTTTGGTGAAGAATCAACAACAAGTGGGTCACAATTGTGAAGTGGAACAAAATTTATTGGATCATTTAAACTTTTTTTGTAATAATAAAACTGAAAAGTGGGGCGTGCAAAATTATTCGGCCCCCTTGCATTAATACTTTGTTGTGCCACCTTTTGCTGTGATTACAGCTGCAAGTCGCTTGGGGTATGTCTCTATCAGTTTTGCACATCTAGAGACTGAAATTCTTTCCCATTCTTCCTTGCAAAACAGCTCGAGCTCTTTGAGGTTGGATGGAGAGCGTTTGTGAACAGCAGTTTTGAGCTCTTTCCACATCTTCTCAATTGGATTCAGGTCTGGACTTTGACTTGGCCATTCTAAGACCTGGATACGTTTATTTTTGTAGATTTTGCTTTATGTTTGTGATCATTGTCTTGTTGGAAGATAAATCTCCGTCCTAGTCTCAGGTCTTTTGCAGACTCCACAGGTTTTCATCCAGAATGGTCCTGTATTTTGTTCCATCCATCTTCCCATCAATTTTAACCATCTTCCCTGTCCCTGCTGATGAAAAGCAGGCCCAAACCATGATGCTGCCACCACCATGTTTGACAGTGAGGATGGTGTGTTCAGGGTGATGAGCTGTGTTGCTTTTATGCCAAAAATCGTTTTGCATTGTTTCCAAAAAGTTTGATTTTGGTTTCATCTGACCAGAGCACCTTCTTCCACATGTTTGGTGTGTCTCCCAGGTGGCTTGTGGCAAACTGTAAACAAGACTTTTTATGGATATCTTTGAGAAATGGCTTTCTTCTTGCCACTCTTCCATAAAGGCCAGATTTGTGAAGTGTTCGACTGATTGTTGTCCTATGGACAGACTCTCCCACCTCAGCTGTAGATCTCTGCAGTTCATCCAGAGTGATGATGGGCCTCTTGGCTGCATCTCTGATCAGTCTTCTCCTTGTTTGAGATGAAAGTTTAGAGGGACGGCCGGGTCTTGGTAGATTTGCAGTGGTCTGATACTCCTTCCATTTCAATATGATCGCTTGCACAGTGCTCCTTGGGATGTTTAAAGCTTGGGAAATCTTTTGGTATCCAAATCCGGCTTTAAACTTCTCCACAACAGTATCATGGACCTGCCTGGTGTGTTCCTTGGTCTTCATGATGCTCTCTGTGCTTTAAACAGAACCCTGAGACTATCACAGAGCAGGTGCATTTATACTGAGACTTGATTACACACAGGAGGATTATATTTATCTTCATCAGTTATTTAGGACAACATTGGATCATTCAGAGATCCTCAATGAACTTCTGGAGTGAGTTTTCTGAACTGAAAGTAAATGGGCCGAATAATTTTGCACGCCCAACTTTTCAGTTTTATTATTACAAAAAAAGTTTAAATGATCCAATAAATTTCGTTCCACTTCACAATTGTGACCCACTTGTTGTTGATTCTTCACCAAAAATTTTAAATGTTATATGTTTTTGTTTGAAGCCTGAAATGTGGCAAAAGGTTGAAAAGTTCCAGGGGGCCAAATACTTTCGCAAGGCACTGTATATAACTAACAGCAGTGCCCCACAGAAGATTGCAGACACATCCCAGACATACCTGTGTGCACTTTGTGTCTGTATTACATGTCAAAGAAAAGTACTTTTATTCTGCTGGAAAACAGCTCCCAAGTGTCCAGCTCGACTGCTGCAAGTGCTCAAAGCAAACCAGACTAAAGAGGGGAGGGCAGGTTTAGCTGCTCATATCGTGGGATAGAAAAATGGTTCTGACCTTCTTTAAAAGCTGGCATGCCAAGCTTTCAAATGATACCAAAATCACAGCATTATATCCAGTATATCAGAAGATATAGCTGTTAGAAATCGAGTCGGTAGGGAAAGCTGCTTTTAGTTTCACTTTCAGCTGGGCACTTGGGAGCTGTTCTCCAGCAGAATAAAAGTGCTTTTTCTAGACATGGAATACAGGCACACAGTGCACACAGGTATGTTTGGGATGTGTTTGCAATCTTCTGTTGGGCACTGCTGTTAGTTATATAGGTGAAAAACAGGTGAAAGACTCCCTTTAACAAAATGACGTACCACAGACTTCCTATAGGTGGTTAAAGGGATCTCACTATGATGAAGCACAAAAAAGGCAGGTGTTTTGGGGAGAACATGAGAAGTGAATTTAGAGGATATGTGCCATACCTCCGCCCAATAGCTGGCAAGCACAGGACACTCCTAAAACATATGTAAAATGTCCCCTCCATCCCCTCTGCACCGCCAACATAATGGGGAGGCAGTTGGAAAGAGTGAGTGACAGGGTTACAGGGCACCCTATACCACCTGGAGAGGACCTTAAAAACTGCCTCCTGAGTACTGCTAGCAATTGAGGTCTTATGCGCCCAATCTTTCTGTTCTGGTGTGAAGGCGATTCCCAAGTCTCTTTCCCAATTGAGTATGTAAGAGAGGGATGACTGATTATTCGGGGAGTCAAGGAGATGGAAAAATTGGAAGAGAGCATGCCTCAAAATCCCAATCGCATTACAGATACATTCAAAGGCTGCTATCCAATGCCAGAAGGATTTCTGTTCCAAGAACAGAGGTAGCACAGTATAGGGAACATCGTAAATGGGAAAGGGGAGATATCAGGTAGAGTGATAACAGATGACAACGAATGAAGTGTAGGGCCTATAGTGAGGTGAGTACGAACTGCTAGTGGTATATGAGCTCTCCAGCCAGGAGGACAGCCAGGGATAATGGGGTGAAAAGGGAGGATTGCTCCATCATTACCCACTGCTTATGTGACTGGTGACGACACCAGTCCACCTCCCTTAATAGATGTGAAGCACGGTGATAAGAAATTAAATCGGGTAGACCAAGGCCTCCACAATGTTTAGGTCTAAATAAAACTGAGCAAGCTATTCATGGGGATTTCCCTGCCCAAATAAACTGTGTAAGGGTGGACAGTAGAGTACGAAAAAATAGACATAGGATATGAATGGGCATAGCTTGAAAGAAATATAAAATTCTGGGGAGAATATTTATTTTGAAAATAAAGATCAAAGCAAACCATATAAATGTTCCCTTACTCCAACTGTCTAGGTGAGTTTTAAAAGCTCGTAGAAGAGGGGGATAGTTTGCTGAGTAGAGGTCAGAGAGGATAGGGGTTAAATTAATGTCCATGTATTTAAGAGAGGTTCTTGACCATTTGAAAGGGAAATTATCTGCTAAATCAATGGTCAAACTAAAAGGTAGGGTAATATTTATCGCTTCAGACTTCTGGAAGTTTTGAAAGTTAGATAAAAGTGAGTAAGTCTTGAGTTCCTTCATGAAGTTAGGTAGGGAAATAGGGAAATGCGGGCCGAGGACAGGGAGAAAAGGAGATCATCTGCATAGGCCGCAACTTTATGGGAGATGTCATGGAATTGATTTGCTACTATATCAGGACTGGCTCATATATGTCCCAGTGAGGGCTCTAGGCAGAGGATGAAAATAAGTGGAGAAAAGGGACAACCTTGTCATGTTCTGTTTCATTTCAGGAAAGTCAAAGAGTATTGTCCATTCACCTTTACCGTGGTGGAATGAGTAGAGTACAAATTATGAATGCAAGCAATCATTATCTCACCTAGACCAACATGACGCAATTTTTCAAACAAAGTCCCAGTTAACACAAACATTTTTGTGGCGTCGGTGGAAAGGGGAAACATGATTTGTGATGTCACTTTTTATATCATGTTGATGGTTCTTGTAGTACTGTCCCGTGGCATAAATCCAACTTGGTCATTATGAATAAGCTGTTGCATGTATGGGGTGAGCAGATAAAATCATGGAAAACAATATGAGGTCTACATTCATAACGGAAATGGGTCGGTAACTTTGACATTGGGAGGGGTCTTTCCTCTACTTAGGGATGACAGTGATGTGGGCACGAAGAGTGTCCAGGGGCTTTGTGCATTCTATGCGGAGAGGGAATTATAGGCCATCAAAAACTGGGGTGACAGAATGGTGGCAAATGTTTTATAGTATGTTAAAGGCAGCCCGTCAGGGTCTGGGGCACTTGTCTGTCTGTGATTCTTTAATGGTATAGTTTAATTCAGATAGGGATAAGGGGGACTCCAGGGCAGCAAGCGCCTGGGCAGAGAACCAACATAGTAGGAAATATAGGACTTAATAGAGTGTGCCTCTATGTCGGAGTGTGGGGAGGATTGTAGTTTATATAACGACTGATAATACAAGTATGTATGGTATCTGCCGGGGTAAGACTAAGCAATGGCCTTGGGAACCCAAGATGTGGGGGACATATGAGTAAAGGCGAGTTTTATGCAGTGATCCCGCTAGGGTTCTGCTGAGCTTCTTACCAAATTCATAATTATGCCTGCAGCGTTTCACAAGAGTCGCCTTTGCTTTAGAAAGACACAGGGAGCGAACCTGTACTTGCAATTGCAACAGGTCTGCTTACAAATGTCTGTCCAAGGTGGTCTTGTGAATCTGTTCCAGATTATATATGCGAGTGATGAGTCCAGATAGTAAGGCCACCCCTTCCTTTTTACTCACGGAGCCCATCTTGATGAATGTACCTCTAATAAAGCACTTATGTGCTTCCCAGATAATAAGAGGATCACAGAAGATCCCTGACCTACCAAGATAAAGCATTTGCTTATGAAGCAGAAGGGGAAGAACAAAAACAAACGAACAAACCCCCACTTAAAAACACAAATGATCCCTATAATTAGAAAGTTGGGGTCTTGTATGGAATTAACCCCTCAAACGGTTATATAAATGAGCCCAAACAAGTAGAAATGAGAAGTCACTAGGGATGAGCGAATCAACTTCGGATGAAACATCCCAAGTCAATTTGCATAAAACTTTGTTAGAATACTGTACGGAGCGAGTATTGGCTCAGATGAGCCGAAGTTATTACTTCGCAAAGTCTCGCGACACTTTGGGTAATAACTCCAAAATTAATTTCTAATGTTAAAAACCTTTTACCGAACTCGGTTTTGGTGCCAAGTGTTACCTTGGATCCGAACCCGAGTTCAGTAAATGGTTTTAACGAGGGCTTATTTATGTTTCCATAAAAGCAGTTTTATTGGGACTATTTTGGGGTTACATGACTTTTTGAACGCCTTTTATTCCATTTTTGGGATGCAAGATGACCAAACCACAGCAAATCTGGCATTATTTTTGTTTACATTTTTATGACGTTCAATGTACAGTATCGGTAAAAAATCATTTCATATTTTGGGTTACTATGGACTTGGGTGATACTAATTATATGTAGTTTATTTTTTATTGTTTTCATTTCTGTTCAAAAATAAAGGACTTAAGAAAATGGGAAAAGGGTGTTTATGGTAGCCCAGTAGGGTACAAAGAGGATGCCCTCCCTTTTTTACCTACTTAAAGATTGCAGTCACATTTGACCGTGGCATTTAAGGAGTTAAATGGTCATGATCAGGACTTGCTATGATCTCAGCCATTGCAGTAGGAGCCCAGCTGTATATTACAATAGGGCGCTTTGAGTTATGCATCTTACAGCTGCACCATAAATGTATGTCATTTTGTGCAAAGGGGTTAAACTTGCTGTAAAACTCTAATTCTGAGAAATTATGTTTTATTCGGACATTATATAAGGGCATCTAATCAAATATTCAGAGAAAAATGTCTTTGATCCTTTGCAGATATGAAATCCTAAAATAAAGCTCACTGCATGTGAAAAAATGCAAACAGCCTAAATTATTCACAGTTCCCCAGTCATCTCTGGAAATGATAGGATACTTGACAGGCGGAATGCATTTTTCTTTTTTCCACACTTTTATACCCAAGCAGCAATAGATAGTAAATACAAGTCCTTGAGTTGTCCTCTGTCAAGCCAAAACTCATGTAATGATCTTCCACACTAACATGTGACATGTGTCACTTTATGTGGTAATAACTTTGGGTACACTTTTACTTATCCAGGCCATTCTGAGACTGTTTTCTCGTGACACATTGTACTTCATGTTAATGGTAAATTTGAGTTCGATATGTTTTACCTTAATTTATTTTAAAAAAATCCAAAAGTTAATGAAAATTTGAAAAAAATCACTGTTTTCTAAATTTGAATCTCTCTGCTTTTAAGACAAATAGTGATACCCCATAAAATACTCATTAATTGACATTCCCCATATGTCTACTTTATGTTGGCATCATTTTGGTAGTGTAATTTTATTTTTTTAGGGACGTTAGAAGGTTTAGAATTTTAGAAGCAATTTTTGAAAATTTGCAAAATCAACTTTTTTAAGGACCAGTTCAGTTCTGAAGTCACTTTGTGGGCTTACATAATAGAAACCACCCATAAATGACCCCATTTTAGAAACTACACCCTCAAACTATTCAAAACTGGTTTTAGAAATGTTGTTAACCCTTTAAGTATTACACAGGAATAGAGATGAGCGAACGTGCTCGAAACGTGCTCGAGCCAAGCGGTACAGTGCTCGTTTCGAGTACGTTCGCTCATCTCTACACAGGAATTAAAGCAAAATAGATGTGAAATTTCAAAATTTCACCTTTTTTGCAGATTTTCCATTTTAATAAATTTTTTCCTGTAACACATCAAGGGTTAACAACAAAACAAAACTCAATATTTATTACTCCGATTCTGCAGTTTGTAGAAACACCCCACAAGTGGTGGTAAACTGTTATTTGGGGATACGCCAGGGCTCAGAAGGGGAGGAGCAGTATCTGCATTTTCTAACATGGAATTTTCTGTCTTGGTTTTTAAGAGCAATAACTTTTTAATTTTTTTGTGGACTGACCTGCGTGAGGGCTTATTTTTTGAGGGACAAGCTGTTGAGCGCTGTGTATACAGCGATCTAGAAGACAGGGACTCCTGGGAACGGTCCTGCCTTCTCTATGGGGTAACCTCTGTCCTGACAGCAGGTACCCCGCTGTGCAGCTGCACGATTAGCGTGCAGCTGCTATCTCTGAATGGATGTTCAGAAACGTCCATTCAGAGATACTTCACCACTTCCTGGACGTTTATGTCCTATGAGGTGGACGGGAAGTGGTTAAAGATACATCATATAAACCAATATACTAAAAAAAAGGGTTGCATGAGATTAGAAAAACATGTATGTGTGTGTGGTGGTGCACCATAGCCCCATTCATGTGAACATAAATGAACTGCAATACCATACACAAACTATAGATAAGAGTGGCACTGTTACTGAAAGAAAAGATCTATATATTTACAATGTTATGCAACCCTTTTATATTTGCCCTCATGTTTTATATGTATAGGAAATGTGTGTTTACAAAGACAGGGGGGCAGAGAACTGAGATGTGTACAATGTTGATGCACAGGGGCAGATTAAGTGCATAATGGGCCCGGGGCTGTCTACCCAACTCGGGCCCCTCCCACCATTTTAGTTTCATTTTTATGTCTGTATGAAGAGGCTGCGATGCTTTGTGAGCGCCACAGTCTCTTCCTAGGCCATATGACATCACGTTCATCATTCACATGGCCTAAGTGCAGCTCAGTCCCATCCGAGTTATTGGGGCTGAGCTGCAATACCAACCACAGTGCTATCAAATGGACAGTGCTGTGCTTAATAAGGAGCATAGAGGCTGCAGCGCTTACTGGAACATTGCGGTCTCCTCAAAAGGATCTGTCAAAAATGAAAGGTAAGATCTGATTGGTTGCTATGGGTAACTAAGCCAGTTCTACTTTACACCAGTTAGATAAATTATTCCAAAGATCCCTATAGTGTCTACAGAAATTATAATGTCCTCTAGAATGACCCTAGAAATAATAATAACACCGTATATTGTGCTCCTAATAATGCCTGTATAGTGTCCCCAAAATAATGTCCCCTAATATGTCCTGTAATAGAAATGCCCCTACAGTGCCACCCCAATAGCAACGCCCCGACACTGCCCTCATATAGTAATTTCCTCCACACTGCCCCCACACAGTAATTTCCCCCACACCACCCCCACAAAGTAATTTTCCCCCACACTGCCCCATGAAGTAATTTGCCCCACACTGACCCCCAGTAAGTAATTTGCCCCCACACTACTCCCATTAAGTAATTTGCCCCCACACTGTCTGCCCCATTAAGTAAGTTGCCCCATGTAATCATTTTCCCCCACTGTCCTGCAGTAATATGACCTCCTCTGGCCCCCAAAGTTGGCATACACAAAAAAAAAAACTAAAGGCTAATACTTATCTGTGTCCGTGATGGTGAGGCAGGCGCACGTACATCACGCACGCCTGCGCCGGGCTTCTACTACCGCATAGGCCTCAGGCCTACTAGGCCTGAAGCCTATGACAGTGATAGGCAACAGGGCAGGGAACTATGCGCTCCAGTGCCCCACTACAGTATGTGGGCGTTCGGGTCGGCATTGGGCCCCCCAGCAATGCTGGGCCTGGGGCTGTCGACCCGAATGCCCCTATTATAGTCCGCCATTGTTGATGCATGCCACATATGGTTACACTTGACACAATGTGACAAAGTTAAATGATACGTCAGGGCTCATGCACACGGCCAGTGCTTGCCCGTGGCCATATTGTGGCCCGCATACGGCGGGTCCGCAATACACAGGCACCGGCCATGTGCAGCCCGAATCACGGATCGCGGACCCATTCACCTCAATGGGTCTGCAATTCCGGAGATGCGGGACGGAGGCATGGATCGGAACACCACAGAAGCACTACGGAGTGCTTCCTTGCTGTTTCTGGCTGTGCCTCCGCACCACAAAAAAGTAGTGCATGCACTACTTTTTTGCTGTTCGGATGCGGATCGCGGACCCCATTCAAATGAATAGGTCCGCGATCCGAATGCGGCGGCCCCACTGTCAGTGCCCATGCATTGTGGACTGCAAATTATGGTCCACAGCATGGGCACTGAACGCACACGAACTCATGTGCATGAGCCCTTAGGCTGAGTTCACTCTTCAGGTATTTGGTCAATTATTTCCATCAGTGATTGTGAGCCAATACCCATTGTGGGTTTAAAACACAGAACAAGTGCAGATCTTTCTCTTATACCTTATTTCTGAGTAGGCTTCACTACTGGTTTTGGCTCAAAATAACTGATGGAAATAACTGACCAAGTAACTATGTAACTAAAGCCTAACTTCATACCTGCCAGCTTTTGAAAAAACCCATGGAGGGACATCAGCTGTGTACATAACTCAATGTGTCCATTTTTTTTTTCTCACCACAATACAATAATATTGACACACACACACTTAGAATACCCCCCTAATGTCCCCTCACAGTAAGTATACCTGACTAGTGTCCAACACTAGTCACCTTGCACTCTTACCACCTGTCCACACAATAGGAGCCTGCTTAAAGGCTATGTACACCTTTGGAGGCAATTTTACTAATTTTTGGCTAAAAATCATATTTTCAATTGGCCTTTATTAAAAATATTGATTCGTTTTTTTTCACAAAAGGTTAACTTTTTCTAGCTGTGTGACTGGCACTTTTACTTTCACTTTGTGCCGATCATTTAATAACCCGTATCTCTAAACTACTAAGAGGTTATAAATAGAGATGAGCGAGTAGTGTTCGATCGAGCTGGTATTCGATCGAATACTACGATATTCGGCGTGCTCGATTTCTTTCGAGTATAACGGCGATGGCGCACTTAGAATTCGTTTCCCCTCCCACCTTCCCTGGCGCTCTTTTTCCACCAATCACCATGCAGGGGGGGTATGACAGGCACGCTGAGCACGCTGGCATCGCGAAAACGGCGTCTACATGCATTGGCTGGAAAAACCATGTGACCTCGAATATTAAAAACTCAGCTCTTCCTGCTCGTTCGCATATGCTGCGTGAACTTAGTCAGGGACAGAGGCTGGAGAAGGAGAGACAGGTTTTAGCTGTTGGACAGGCAGGAGCGTGATTAAAAGCCCTTATCAGGGCTACTATAGTGCAGTACAGTGATAGCTTTACTACAAGATACACTTTACAGAGAACGGCTTGCCGTATTCAGGGATAGCTGCTGGAGTAGGGACAGAGAGAGGCATTAGTGGTGTATTAGGTGCTCTGCTACATACCAAACTATATTTGGCACTACTGCTGTGTACCTTGAAATATACAATATATAGCCTTTCAATTGGCAACTGTACTGTGCGTTCTCTTAAAGTAAATTTCTCAATACCTGGTGTTCATACACACCGTCTGATCACTTAGTACACGGCTGTGTACCTTGAAATATACAATATATAGCCTTACAATTGCCAACTGTACTTGTGCGTTCTCTTGCAAAATAATTCAACCTGGTGTTCATACACACCGTCTGATCACTTAGTACACGGCTGGTGTACCTGATAACAATATGGCCTTACAATTGCCACTGTACTGTTGCGTTCTCTTGCAAGTAATTTTTCATACCTGGTGTTATACACACCGTCTGATCACTTAGTAACACGGCTGTGTACCTTGAAATATACAATATATTAGGCCTTACAATTGCAACTGTACTGTGCGTTCTCTTGCAAATTAATTTCTATACTGTGTTCATACACACCGCTGATCACTTAGTACACGGCTGTGTACCTTGAAATATACAATATTATAGGCCTTCAATTGGCAACTGTACTGGCGTTCTCTTTGAAAAATAAATTTCTAAAACCTAGTGGTATACACACCGTCTGATCACTTAGTACACGGCTGTGTACCTTGAAATATACAATATATAGGCCTTTCATTGCCAACTGTACTGTGCGTCTCTTGCAAAATATTTCTCAAACCTGGTGTTCATACACACCGTCTGATCACTTAGTACACGGCTGTGTACCTTGAAAATAGAATATTAGGCCTTACAATTGCCAACTGTACTGTGCTTTCTTTGCAAAGTAATTTCTCATACCTGGTGTTCATACACACCGTCTGATCCTTAGTACACGGCTGTTACCTTGAAATATACAATATATAGCCTTACAATGCCAACGTACTTGCGTTCTCTTGCAAAGTATTTCTCAAACCTGGTGTTCATTACACACCGTCTGATCACTTAGTACACGGCTGTGTACCTTGAAATATACAAAAAGGCCTTACATTGCCACTTGTACTGTGCGTTCTCTTGCAAAGTAATTTCTCATACCTGGTGTTCATACACACCGTCTGATCACTTAGTACACGGCTGTGTACCTTGAAATATACAATATATAGCCTTACAATTGCCAACTGTACTGTGGCGTTCTCTTGCAAAGAATATTCTCATACTGGTGTTCATACACACCGTCTGATCACTTAGTACACGGCTGTGTACCTTGAAATATAC